>VYZQ01077685.1:0-31615 GCA_013400655.1 Mystacornis crossleyi
TTGTTTTAGAAAAAAGGTATCACAGCCCAGACTTTAATTGTGGCCAGCTGATATCAATTTATTCCTGTGGCAACACCAGCCTAGGCAGCTGCTCTCAGTTCCAGTGCCCCGGGTCCGATTAATATATAATCATTTCTGCTCCCATCTGCTTTTTTTATAAGTGAGGGTATGAGATTAGTGGGGTTCTATCTGGACTCCTGGTTTGCTGTCTGTGTGCTTACGTGGTGGGTTGACAGCAGCATCGTGCTGTGCTGTCAGTACCATGGGAGAGGGGACTTTGCAGCAGCCAGAGGGGGAGCCGCCGCATCTTTGTGTAATGCAGATGTGGCAAAAACTTTCTGACCCCAGAACCAGTGCTTTCCTGCAACGAGCATGAAGTTGTCCTTCAAACAGTATCAATACAGATCTCCTGCAATAGCGAATTCATTTTAGATCTTGTTATTTGATTTATCTCCTCCTATTGTGTCCTGGACCATGGTATATGGCACTTAAAACCCCAGTCTTGCTTTCAGCTTCAGCAGATTTTGGGTTGTCCTCTCATGTTGCAAGAACTCTGAAATAAGCTCTCTGGCTCTCTAGAAAGTATATTACATATACATGTCTGTATATAATATATGTCTGCTCCATGTTTAGGGATGGGTTTGGCTGTTTTGTGCTGTGAGTGTTACTCGCTCCCTCAGAGTCTCCTAAACTAAGCTATGAGTTGGGAGATTGTACATCTCTGACTCTCTGCCTGCTCTGTGTTGCATCCCAAAAAACTTCGTGAAGCTGATGGGCTTGGCTCGTTTCCAGGAAAGGACTGCCTCTCCCACAGCAGTGCTGGTGAAGCCCCTGTCTCCCAGGGAAGGTGGCACCCACACCGTGTATGTGCTTTTGTGGAATGTGCAGCTGGAGGCTGTGGGCAGAGCTGTGTTGTAGTGCCAGGGTTGTGTTGTCCCCCTTGCCTGAGCCTCTTCTGCACCTCCCTGGACCAGCAGGGGCTCATCCTACCCTGCTCAACCCTGTGGTGCCCCTGTGCCTCCCTGGTCCTCCTCCAGCCCCTGTACTGGGGGCTGCCTGTGCGACAGCTCTGCTCCTGTCCTACTGGGGAAGCCGAGGGGTTAGGGAGGTAGAAAACAAAACTAATCCCCAGCCACATAGTCCCAGATCTTGAGAACATCAGGATAATGCAAGTTTTTTTGTTGGAAGACACTCATCCACCATGACCTTGACTTTCAAGCTGAATCTACTTGTGTTTGACTGGAATGATGTTTTCCTAGCCCTCTGATGTGATTCAAGTTCATACTTCTGCAAGAAATCTTTGCTGTGTGACTTGTGATTCAATGTACTGGCTTCTAGCTGTCCAGAACTGCTGCTATTTGGCCTCCCCTGGTCTAGCATGCTGAACTACAGGACTTTCCTTTTGCCTCCAGGGTGCTCATCTCCTTGCTTAACTGCTTATGCCCAGCAGCCTGTGCTGTTTCCTACACATACCACTGTTGTTGTAGAGAAAAGTAATTTAAACTGCTTTCTTCCTGTGGACTTGGAAGATTTCTAGTTCTGCCCTAGTATCAGTGTGGCCTAGCCTCACTTTTTTCGGCCAAAAATCCTGGTGTTATTTACTGATTAACTGTCACTCCCCACTGCTCCACCTCTCCATTTGGCCCTGGGCTGTGCAGCTTCTCAGGGCTCCCTCCCCCATGAGCTGGAAGTGGCTGTGTGGATTTTCTTGTGCTACCAGCGAGTCTGTTTTTCTCTGTGTTTGGGTCAGCTTTCCCTGGGCTTTGCAGCACAGAGCTGCTTGGCTGCTGGTGGTGCTGCAGACTGTCCCTGTGCTCTGGAGCTGCCTGCAGTTCTTCTGTGTAAGAGGTTTCCTCACATCTGTGTTACTCTGAATTTTCCCTGCTCCTGTTGCTTTGCCAGGAGCCTTCCTTGCCTGAGAAAGCAAGAGGTTTCCTTCTTGTCCTGGGGAGCAGGACTGTGGTGGCCCAGATCTGTGCTGGAGCTGGCTTGGGCATGGACTGACTGTTACCTGTGAATTAGCTGGATAAGGGCAGGTCTGTGGGTGGATGTTTGCGCGAGGAGATGAAGTGAGGAGCTGTAGGAAGGGGTCTGGGCTATGATGTGTTTTATTCCTGGGCCATAGCCAGGCTGGTCCTGGCAGCTCCTGAACCGGGGCAGGAGCTCACTCCTTTGGCAGCCCACACCAGTGAGTGTTCCCTTTTTTAAACCTTTTAATCAAAATCTCTAGATCATTGTGATTTCTCTGCTCTCTGTGGACTTGTGTTTCAGTTTCTGATGAGTTGTATAAGGCTGTTTTTTGCTGAAGCTCTCAGATGTTGCAAATGTTGCTGCTGCTCAGGTGTGAAGCACTGCTCTGTGTTGGTGATGGGGGCCACTGCCCCAGGTCTGGGGCTCCACTGTGGCTCCATCAGAAGTCTGGCTCACAGGAGCATGCCAGGCTAACAGCAAGAAGAATGGGAGAACAGAACTGGGGTTCAAAATAATGACAAATTGAGTAATTCTGAAAATCTACACTATATAGCAATGGACTTGTGAAAACAGCAACTTTATTCAGGTTTTGCTGACATAAGTTGCTGTCAAATTATTTTTGCTCTTTGTCTCTGTAGTCCTATATTGCTGTAGATGCTGTTCTACAAGCAGGAGAACCTGTCCCTGATAGCAGCACAAGAACTCTCCTGAGAGTATATCGTAGTGGGTGGCTTCTTGTGCAACCACTATGAAGTGTCACAGGTGTTACCTTCTGCAGAGTTTTTTGTTTCGTTCTTTTTCCTGCTCTGGTGAAGAACCCCATGTGTCCTGATACTGTTCTGGCTTTGCTACAGCTCTCACCCTTCAAAATGCTCTGTTACTTTCAGGTTAGCCATCACCTCCCAGCTCAGTTAATCATACTGTCATTAGCTCTGGTCCCCTGCTGCTTTAATCTTGCTCTGATCTGACAGGCAAGGACATGGAAATAGTGGTTGGATATGCTCTGGAAATAGTTCTGCCCTTTAAAGCCCTCGGTAGTTTTTTTTCTCTTTGGTCCTGAAATCTTTCCATATTGAGCTCTGTAACCTGCCACCAGAAACCTTCTCATGAAAACCATTGGTGCTAACATCCTTCATGATATGTCTTGGGAACTCAGGTGGAAAACTGTGTTTATTTTGACTGCAGTCACTATGCAGGGGAATTTTTACTGCAAGGCAATCCCATGCCACGTGTGCCTGGGAGCTCCTCAGCACCCTTGCTGGCAGCTCAAAGTTCAGAAGGAGCTGACAAACACCAGCTCATGACCAGAGCAGAGACTGGGGGTGACAGATCATCACAGGCAGGGCTGTGACACAGGAGAGGGGCAGCTTCATTGGAGGAGGTGCTGGGTTAGAGCCCCGAAGGGAGCAGGCTGGGAAGGAGGGAGGGCTGAGCAGAGCACTGCATGGAGGCTTAAACTTGACAGTTTTTTAGGATTTTGCAGCTCTGATATTCAGTCACAGATAAGCGCTCATTCACTTGATGTCTTAGAAGTTATTGAGAAAAAAAATATTATATGGAGTGCTGCTTTGCATAAAGAATAAGTATTGATGTAGTAGTGACAAAATTGTTCTAGCATCAGCTGACATACGCTAGTCAAAAATCTATTATGAGGAGAATCCAGTTATGGTGCCTCTGTGACATGTGGCATCCTGTTCCTGCACATTAATTTTTTTCCATGCTTTTGAATTTTCGTTCTCTTCAGCGTCTGATGTGTGCTGTAGGAGAGAAGGGGGAGAGATGAATAAATCAGAATAATGAGCAAGAAAATTTTCTCTACTTGCAAGTCAGAGTTTTGAACACCCTTTTTGATGAAACACAGAATGTATGAGTGCTAGTTGTCAGCAAGGAACAGACAACTGCAAAATATTCTTTCCACAGGAAAGGGCCCTGCAGCCTGAGGCAATATTTCCACAGTTTTCCAACATCTCCGGTCATTTATAACAGGTTTTCTCTGTTTTATGCAGCTGTGGTCTGGCATGCTGTGTGACAGGGAAAATTTTCAACTTATGGTTTGCAGACACTGGATTATTAAATAAGTCCTGTGCAGACAGAATAATGGTTGCCTGTGGGGTTTTTCTGGTTTGGCTTTTTTTTTTTCCTTTCCTTCCCTTCCCTGAGTTGGAAGAATTTATTTCTCAAAACATCTCTGAATGTCTTTGCCTTTTCTAAATGCAGGATGATTCTGTCCTCTCTGGTGTGTGAAAACATGCACAGAGTCATTCCACCCCCACTCCTAGCACACAGGGCAGAGTGGAAACGCTCCTGGATTTTGCCTTCTGAAGAGATCACATAATCAGGTCGTCTAATCCTTCTTGTGCCTATTTATGCCTGGGACACTTTCCTACTTTCCTCATGTCTGAACAGAAGCCCTGCAGAAACTGGGATTCTTGTGCTGCAGGTATAAAGAGCAAACAGCTGCTGCTTTCTCGTCATGGTGGTGTGGGAACAGGTGCAGTGCCCGGGCAGGATGGGGCTGCTCCAGCAGCCAAGTGGTGTGTTCAGATCTGATGCTGGCAATGTGCACTGTAAGGTGTAGGCCTGGGACTTCTGCTTCCTAACACTGAGATTTTATTTTACAACTTGATGAACAAAGCTAACTCTCCTCCTCAGTGCTGTAGCCAGCAGAACATGGATGTAGCCTGGCCATGGCCTGGCGGGGCCCAAGCTCATAAAGGGCAGGTATGGTTTGCAGAACATTGATGCAGCCTGGCCATGGCCTGGCGGGGCCCAAGCTCATAAAGGGCAGGTATGGTTTGCAGAACATTGATGCAGCCTGGCCATGGCCTGGCGGGGCCCAAGCTCATAAAGGGCAGGTATGGTTTGCATAACACTCCAGCCTGCACTGACAATGTTCTTGTGGGGTGCAACTGCAGCTTCAGAAAATGCCTCACCCAGCCAAGAAAGAGCCCTAGGCAGTAATGCAGAAACAACAGGTCTGTATTGATCCATAAAAGGGGAGCTCACCTGCCAACAGGCTGGGTTTAGTTTGTGCTTTGCCATGGCAGGTATTTGCTCCTGATATATCCCTCCCTCATGTCTGGTTCCTGGATTCCACCTCAAAGTTGCACAGATGTAATACTTCAAAAGACTTGTGCGGAAGAAAAATCCAAGGAATGAATAAGGTAGCAGGAATTCCACTAAATCTTTATACTAAAAATTTTCTTGGAAATAACTCCCTTGCATTCTTAAACTCACAGAACACCCCTGGTTGTCACTGGGGCCAGTGTCTGTCTCTAGAACTGTCTTGAACCATCTCCCCATGCACTGACAGTCTCCAAGGCCTTGTGTCTTTGCCAGCAGGTTTGGATTTGCAATGGAGGCAGCATCTACCATCCCTCTGCAGTGCTATATTAATATACAGTGAGTAGCAAAGCTGTGCACTAAAAGCACTGAAAATTCAAAGCAAAACATCCTGAGGGGTGTCCAGTTTCACCTGATGTTGGAAAGGGAGGTTCTAAATCAACGCCAGTGCTGCTTGTCTGGAGTAAAAAAAGAGCAAGTTAATTATTCCCTGCTTGACACAGAACTGGTTTTGCGTGATTTGCGGATTCTGATCCTTGTCTCCTTAATCTGCCTCTTTTCTCTCTCACAACCCACACAAAGCTTCTCTTTCTGCCTACTTCTAGTTCCTGCATGATGGTACTCGTTATTCCCCCCTTTCACAGTGCCAGGCTCAGAGTACTGACATCAGTCTGCTGCCACAGCTGAGGGAGGCAGCCCTGTCCTGCTGGGTGCCTGAGGAGAGCACCCCAGAGTCCAGGGGGTGTCTTGACCTCCTGCATGACCACAGGCACTGATGAACAGCAAGATCTGTCCTTCCATCAGCACAGCAATTGTTGCTGAGCCCAGGGCATTGCTGAGTGTCCTGCAGGCAGCACAGCTGTATGGCCATAGACAGGCAGAAAATAAAGGTAACTGACTTGCAGTCCAGAAGATTCTACTCAAACCTAATCCTGGAAAACCCTTCTGACTCCAACAGAGACTCACCTTTGTGAAAATTCTTTACAACACCCCAGTTGCTCCTCTGTGTGTTAATACCTGGAGGAATGTGTTGGTATCTTCATAAATATGCACAGGTACAGCAGCAAACAAATTTCAATATGAGTAAGAATAAGATAATATTGTATATGTGAACTTTTGCTGACTTTATTTTCAGCCAGGGGGTTATACTATGGGCTATGGCTTGGGCAACCCAGAAAAAGCCCTTACTGTGGAATGAATGAAGTCATTTTCCATGAAGAAGCCACGTCAGAGATCTCTAATAGATTATTCTACAACTTCTTTCTGTGCTCAGGACAGCTGAGTAAACCTGTTTTACCTACAGTGTACAGCAGTTCAGCAAATGCATGCCATCTAGAAAACAGTTTTAAGACACAGGATCATAAGGTCAAATTCCAGGAGCAGGAATGATGATGGTCTTGTACCAGGACATTTTGTTGGAAGATCTGTCCCCACCTCTTTGCTTCCAGAGAAGAGATGTGATACTTACGGATTTACAATAAAGAAAACCCTTGTTAGATGCTCTGACTTTAGAAGAAGCCCCTCTGATCTGGAAGTCAGATGGGAAGAGGTCTGAGGTGGGAAGTAAACAGAGAAATGATGCTGCTGTATGAATGCAGGTGTACAATCTGCTGCTGCTGTTGGCCCTGAAGAGCCAAGGCTGGATGGGGGAAATATTTTAGTGTGAAAAAAGACTGGGTTAGGCTGACTGTGGAGTGAAGCAAAGTCTTGACTCAGATTTTCCTGGTTGGAGACTGTGCCAATTGGCACAGTCTCCTAACTTGGGTCCCCAGCTAGCTTTGTATACCTGCTTGGTGGTCTCAAAAAGCATCCATCTTCAGGGATGATGAATCCCTCAGCTCCTGTTGGCTTTAAAGGTGGTTGTTTTGAGGGTTTTTTACTGCTTGGTACACTGACTCATGTTTCAGGTATTATTACCATGTACTTAAAGTGTATTTTCTAGGTGCTGCTTTTACGATTTGTCCCACTGAACCAGTATGATCCTGTTGTGTTTTTTCAAGTCAACTGGTAGAAAAGCTATTGCATGTGCTCATGAGGTCCTTGGTTTTGCTTTGTATTTCTGGTAGGAAGTAAATCAGGTAGGAAGCTTTTGGTGATTCAACTCAGAGCTGTTTCTCTACCTGTTCCCTTCTCCCGTAGATGACAGACCAGAATCAAGTTGTACTGATTATGCCAAGGAATTGCTGCTTCAGACAAAAATTAAAAAGAGAATTGGGGGTACAACTTGAAGTTAATAATGTGAATTTACATATGAAAACTTGTTTTTAATAACTTTCCACATCACAAAAATTTCTCACTGGAGAAATAGGTCACTTGACAAAATCACCTATTTGAATATTTTTCTGGTTCTCCAGGAGATTTGGTATTTTGACACTGTGCAAATATTTTTATGTTAATTCAGCTGGCACTGCAGTGAGTTATAACCATTGTTGAAGTAAGTGCACAAGAAGGGAAATAGAAGAACAAAGATGTTTTGAAATGTGCAATTCTGTAAACACAATTACTAGAGGAGACATGAATATAAAACTAAACTTCTCTGTTAAAGTGAGTGTTTATTATTACTCAAGATTGTTCTTTTCCCAAAAAGAACAAACAAGTATCAGTTTGCTACCCAGATGTTTCCAGAGGTCTGTGTCGAGGTCATTCCTGCTGAATGCAAGGCAAGTGATGCAGGGAATTAATGGGCAGCAGAACAGAGAAATGCTGCAGTGCTTGCAGGGGTGGATGTTGACCCCAGACAAATCCTTGCTCTGCCCCAAATGCTGCACGTGTATCTCCCTACTGGCTCCTGAAAAGAACAGCAAATTATTCTCTTCTGAGAAGTGTTTAAGTAATTGCTACTCTAAGTGAAAGAAATCTCATCATGGATTTAGAACTAAAACTGTAATTTCCAGTTTCCCCCTGCCTTAGCTGCTGAGAAAGGTTCAGGCCTGTTTGGGGAGCAGGGGGCCAGATTGCTTTGGTTTCTGGCTGTTGCTGCAATAATCCTCATCTTCCCCTCCTCCAATCCTGTCCCCAGGGAGTCCAGATGGAGCAGGTGGGACCCTCCAACCCTTGACCCATGGCAGGCAGCAACAAGTACACTACAGAAATGAAGATAGTTTGTGGGTTTTTTCCCCTGTGGAAGCCTTTTGGCATTCCTGAGGTCCCCTCTGCATTTGAATCCAAGGACTGCTCCTGAAGGGTGGGTGTTGCTCTGCAGTAATGGGTGGGACAGGGGTGTCTCTCCTCTGATGTGTCCCTGGCTGTCCAGCTATCACTTTATCAACACTGGTTGTAGTATCCCTGTCAGGTTCTTCTGATCACTGCTGCATCCTTTCCAAAATTGTTATTTCCCTAGCTGTTTGGCAGTTTCACTGTGACCATGAGGGATGGAGACTGCTAACCTGCAGGAGCTGGGGCATTACCAAGAGACAGGATTTGGGAGGTAGAAAAGTTGTCCCAGATTGCTGGGTATAGACTGGGAACAGCATTCATCTATGGATTTCACTGTGACTCCATTATTTTGCTGGGAGAGCTGAAGCTGTGTGGTATCACAGGCATAGGCAGCTCTGGCAGATGTGGAGAGGCTTTGGGGGACGCAACGTGGGGCTGATGCTTGAACTGAAGGGCTTGAAGGCATGCAACAACTGAGGGTCAAGTCCTACAGGCACACACAGCTGGTGACCGCAGCTTCCTCTGGTGGGCTGCCCCACTGCAACAGCAAAATGTCCTGGTGCTCAGACCCTGTGGATAATCTCTCATCAGCTTCATAAACTGAATGCAGCCTCTCCATTTATGTCCTGTGCCATCAAGAGCTGAAAAAACCTGGAGTGGGCAGCACAAGGGAAGCCTGGGGAAAGCTCAGCTGTCCTTCCTGAGCATGGTGGCGGTGCCGGTATTGCTACCCAGGCTTTGCTGAGAGCTTGCTGAGCTGCAGACGCTGAGAACCCATACTTGTAGGAGCAGTGCAGGGGCTCTTTGCTACCTTCAAAAAACCACACTGTCTGAGTAGTATATGGTGTCCTTGTAGCTGTCTGATAGAGCAGAGTGTCATGGGTACTGAATTTTCCATTGTTGTTATTATTAGCAGTGAATTATAATGTTCCACTATAAGTACTAGTGTTGGTGGAGATAAAATCCAAGGGATTAGTGCTTCTGCTCTCACTGTGGCACTTCTGGAATGGATGTAGGACCCTGTTGGGACACCAGAACGGCCCTGCTTAGATCAAATCCCTTTCTGAATGTTAGCTTTTATAGAACTGTGCTTTTCTGCTCAGTTCTGTAATTCTGAATTGTAAAGGCACAGCCATGACTGAGTACACTTCTAAATATTGTGATAGTAAAATCCTTTTCTGCTGCTGGCCTGACACAAAGCACTGCACCACTAGCAGGCAGCAGCAGCGTTAAATGAGCTCTGCAGATTCACGGGAATAAGATGATGGCTCCAAAGGTGATACAACTTTAGGATAAGGGCTGGACAGCCTGTATGACCACATTAGTTAAATAGTGATGGGAAATGGCTGGTGAATATCTGCAGCAAGCCGTGAGGGAAGGACTAGGTGGGTAAACATGCTGGGAAGTCTGGTCTCTGAAGGAGGTGCAGAGATCTCTGCAAGCTTCCCACAGTTGTTTCAAACCAAGGATTTTTAATTTTCTGGTTATGCAATTAGCCTTGCTGTGAAGCCTCAGCAATGGATATTTTACCATGTCCCTTGGGAACCTGCTTCATTAGTTTAGAATTTTAATTAAAATTCTGGTGCTTAATTTCTTTGAACTGTACTGACTTCAGTGGCATTGTGCCATTATCTAACAGAGCAGAAGGACACACCTGATGCTGGCTGGCTCTCACCATTGCTGTGTGCTGTCCCTAAGGAAAACCAGGAGGTTTAGGCACTTTTAGTGCTTACAGGCACATGGTGTTTCCAGGAACATTTCCCCCATACATGGTCATTTCCACCTTCTGCATCCAGCCAAGGCGCATTTGGGTCCCAGTGCTTTTCCCACCTTTGCTGAACAAGCCCTGGACTTCTTCAGTGCTGCAGAACTCTGGACATGTCTCTAGTGGTGAGGAGACACGTTAGAGAAGCAAGGGGCAGAATGATAGGCTGGGTTTGTGCAATCCCACAGCGTGTTGCTGGTTGTGGAGATGGGAGAGAAAAGGAATGTATGGGTAGAGAGCCTCCTCTACACCTTCACTGGCAGTGCCCGGCTGGTACTCAGCCACATCAGTCACAACCTTTGCTGGAGATTAACAGGGCAGAGATGTATTAAGTGTTCTGCAGAGCCTAAACAATGTAATTACCCTCCAAGTGAGGCAAGGGTTTGTGCCAAGAGATTTTTATCTTCCATGAATGAGCTGGAGAGTGAAGGGCTCCTGGCTTTTATGAAAGGCAGGAAACTCCAGCTCTCCAACTACTATTTTATGAGCCAAGAGATTTGACCACCATGAAGCAATGTCTGTGTCATTAACTTGGCCAGACAGCCAGAATATGTCAGGACTAGGGTGGTGACTAATGCTGCTAGAAATGCTCCTGAATTACTCATAAGCTGCTGCTCCTGGGGCACCCGCTGTCACCAAGGGGTCTGTCCTGGCAGCACTAGGGCACCTCTGCCAGCTCCCAGCTCCTCCTGGCAGTGCTGCAGGTACTGTGGCCATACAAACATTTTGGCACAGTCTGAAGCGAAGCTCCACGGGTGGAGAGAAGCAGGCTGCAAGAGAGGGGCGGTGTTTCTAGAGAACGGGAGGACTTTGCTGGTGTCGGTGTCTCTAACTGCACCTATTATCCTGCCCTGTCTGCTGCTCTTCTCAAGTTAATCCCTTTTGATCTGGAAATGAGTTTGGCTTCTTGCCCTGCTGTCCCAGTGGTGGGAGGGCCACTGCTGCACCCCAGCCAGCCTGGCTGCTGCTGCTCCTGGTGGCTGATATAACTCTTTCCTCTCTTGTGCCTGTTCTCTGGTGTGTTCTACAGAGGAACAAGGTCTCCCCTGTTGTGTTTTGCAGAACTGTCCAACCATTTAGTCCTTGTTGGAGCAGGCTGGTTTCCTACCAGTGTGCTCTTTCATGTCTGTTGAAGTTAATCCAGCCCTCCTGAATGTGGGCAGCAAGAACAAACTTCTGCTCTTATGCCAGAGGGGCAAACCACGTATCAGACTTGACGGCAGACCCTTATGGACCTGTGATAGTGATTTCTCTTCAGGCTCATCCTGCCTCTCTCAACACTTGTTTCTGTTTCCTCCCTTTTAACCAGTTCCTTTTTGTTCCTTGTCTTTTAGAAGAAGCATCTTCAGTTCGTTAATCCCCCTTTGATGGCATGTCAGCTGCTTCTCTGAAGTCCAAAGGGATGAGCTCCAAGTCTTCATTTGACTTTCAAAGGAAGAAAGAACAAAGTCTGACAAAATTTCTCTTTGCAAAGTCCACATTTATTGTTATTGTGTTCTTCATTATCTTGTACTACTTCAGAATTTGTTTTAAGATCTGGCTTCCTACTGCAGTTAAACTACCAAGCCTCAACTTTTCCTTATCACTTCTCCCTTCTTAAGAACAGATACTGTTTTGCATTTCCCTAGTCATGTCCTAATGCCCCAGATGTGCTCAAATCCTATTGTTTCTGTAGCCTCTTATTTCAGTCCACTCCGGTATGCAAAATGATGCTTTTTTTCCCCATCTCTGGGCTGAAAAAAATGGTGAATTAGTGTTTATTTATCCCATTATCAATCTTGCTTCTTACACCACGTCTAATGTTATTGGTTTGTATTGAAGTAAGGCAAAGAGTTGACTCGGCTTGGGGCCATCCTGAGATTAGTATTTACCCCATTTTCTCTGTAGAAAGACCCTCCCTTCCTCTTCCTTTGGTCTACTTTTTCTCGTGTAGCTAACTAAACTTTTCTGTGTAAAACCTCCTGTGAGGTGTCATTTGGTCTGAGGATTGCCAGAGGTGATAACCAGATGCTTTTAACCCGTGTGTATTTGCGCCTTTGCCTTTTTTCCCTATTCCATTCCACTGTGAATTTCTGCATGCTCCAACTACTCTTCTAAGGTGGTTAAGTGTGCCTTTGGCTGCTGTGCTGCTTCAGACCTTACCTCTTTTGCAAGGGATACAAGTACCACAGCAGCTTAATAGCTTTTCTTCCACTTTTGGTCTTGAATTCCTCAGCTTAGCTGATTTCTCATTTCCTAGAGATGATCAATTTGCCTTTTGGAATTGGGAATTTGGGATCAGATAGAGGTTTCTTAGAGGTTTGTTGTAAATTAGTATTCTCTCAATCGATAATAATTTATTCTTATCCATTCCCTTTTCACAAGCTCTACCAGTATACGCTGGAGCTGCCATCACCGTGTGTCTCTCTATTCCATATATCCATATATCCTGTGGCACTGAGTCTCCTGTCTGTACTCTCCCTTCACTCTGCCTCTGTAATCGTCCTCACCTTTGTCTCTGCTTCAGGTGCAGATAAATCTCTGCTCTCCTCTTCACTGCCTGGTGACTGCTTAACTCCTTGGCTCTCCTGCCTCCATCAGCCCTGCCCTTTCAGTCAGGGCTCAGCAGTTCATGGTCCACCAGCTGGGAGTGAAGCTTAAATAGGAAAAGGCTTATTCATGCGAATCAGGTGATGGGGCACTCCTACAAAGCCTCACCTGGGGAACAAAGCATTTTTGAGGCTTGCCAAGTTGCCTCTAAGGATGCAAAAACCACCTCCTGTGCAATTCCTTCCCTTAACGGAGGGAATTCAAAACTCCATACACAGCCACGCGGTGCCTGTGATTATGTGGGCACAGTGCAACCTTCGTGGCTGCTGTGCCCTTGGAGGAACTGGCAGAGAGCATCACAGCTGGTTTTAGCCTCCTCTCTGTCAACTTTAGCTAAAAATTAATAGCACACAAGCTTTCTCCATACCCTCAAACTTGGACAGCCAAAGCCTTCCCCTGTTGCCGTTTGCAGATATTCACATTCTGGTTAATAATATAATTGAGATGTTTCCAGTGATTTAAAAGACTTCTGACTAAGCTCCTGGCATAAAGGGGAAAAAGTGAAAGCCAGAGTCAGGGGGAATCAAGAATTCAGCAGAAGCCTTTGAACCAGCTTTTGATTTACATATGAATAGCATTGATCTGCAAAGGGAATTGTGTCCAGTCATCCCCAACAGAGGCGCCAGGCAGGAACTGGTTCCTTCCGTGGAGTTCTCCCCCAATTCCTACTGAGATTATTTTTTCCACCATGCTTTCATGACTGTATACTTCTACCTACTCACACAGGATCTCACACAGATATGAATTCCCTTGATCTCAGGGGCAGTGAACCACAGAGTCCAGAGTGACTGTGGTATGTAGAACAGGGATAGATGTATAATCCTGCAGGACTGGGAGGTGTCACATGCTGCTGCAGAAGCAGAGTCAGCAAGCAAGATGTTAAAGTGCCTCGGTGCCTGTGCTGGTGGTGGGACAGCCCTGCAGGGACCCCTGCTCTGCTGTGAGGCAGTGCCTCTGTGCCGGGTGCTGACCCCGGGACTTGCATCAGCTCCTTGCGTGGCTTCTTGTCAGTTCTGCTGCTCCTGAAGGTGTTGGAGATGAAAGATTTTGTGCGTTTTTACTTAGAGGAGGCACTCGAGCATAATGTACAGCCTGTAAACTGCTTAGAAGCCTCTAAGCTTCACTTACCCTTCCTGCTGGGGTAACCAGTGTCATGTGCCAATCTGACTAATGCTTTTTAAAATGCAGTAGATTAAAGGTGAATGTGTTGTTTTGGATTTAACGTTGGAATAACAGCATCTCTCATTGCTGTTCACATACAGCTCATCAGGGATGATGAACACTTCCCCTTCCTGAACTCTGCCAGTCACCCCTGAACGTGACAACAGCAGTTCAGTGATTTCATCCCTCCTCTTTTCGCACACATCCGTAAAACACACCTGCATGCTGTTGCCCCAGCTTCACGCTATGTGAGAATATATTAGCAAGTCAAAGCTTGAATTTCCATATCTAGGTGTTCTGGTTCTTTTATAAATCTGGGGTTTTTTTCTGCATGTCAGCCTGCAGAGGTTGAAGATCCCTCCCTAAAGGGGTTCTGCAGCTGGACACCTTCACTCCCAGCCGCAGAAATGGTTGCAATGACTTTAACTGAGGCTGAAATTGTACCTTAATTCCCACATGATCTGTGCAAGCCTTATTTCTATCTGGGTGTCACTCCAGATCCCTCTGATGGTGTAGAAGGTAGCAATCAGTGCTTTCAGACTACATCAGGAACCTCCATACTCACTTGGCTTCTTTTCTTTCTGGTCACTGTTGCCTGTGTTTTACTGCTTCAAAACTTACTTTTTCCAGTTGATCCAAAATATTTTCAGTACTAATAGCTTTTAACTGAACAAGATTTTGATTTGGGATTTCTTGCTTTGGTTGTAGGCAAAAGAGGGGAGGTATTTTTATTTATGAGCACTCCACTCTGTGGGCCTGCAGTACTCTGAAGGATACCTCATTCCTTTCTTGCTGGGTTTAGACCCACCTTACATTCATGGCAATTTATATTTAATCTGCTGTCCAGATCTAGTCCTTCTGAGCCACTTCAGTCTGTGCACCTCCTTCTCCTTCCTATTTTGGGCTCCTTGGGTGCTTTGACGCTTTGTCTGTGTAGCTCAGCCTTCCAAGCTTCAGCTTATGTGAAATCCCCAAGACAGCCAGCTTATGTCACCATCACCCATCAGGGACAGCCACAAAGAAATCTACAGCTCAGTAGAGCTGCTCTTGCTCCCATGCCTCTGGGAAGGAACAATGTAAGCTCAGGCATGCTGCAGGCATGCTGCAGAGCTGCATATGTGACATGACTTTTGAATGAAAGAAAGTAATGTAAAACACCTTTGCTACAAACCCCGCCTTTGAGTATGTACTATATAAAGCAATCATTTACTGTTGTGTTAGAATAAAAAATTGTCAAGCATTATATACAGATGTGATGGTTTTTCTCTCAGGAATAGGAAATGTCTTTGTTCACAAGATAAGGTGAAAGAGAATTTGTCGAGCTTGCCTGAGCATATGTCCAGGATATCAAAAACACAGTGTTTATCTCCTGCCCTGCTTTGGTGCAGCCTGGCCTTAGACCAGTTCCCTTTTTTGTTCTTCTGGCAGGGCAATCAAAGGCTCTAAGTGAGGAGTTGCAGCTCTTTCTCTTGCTCTGCCAGAATTTCAGAGGGTGTCACCTGAAGGGCTGTTTTGCAGAAAGGCTGGAAACTTGTGTCCAGATGCAAATGAACTGTCCCTGTCCTGGAGAAAACTTGGGGCACCCTGTCCAGATCTTGGTCACACCTTCAATGGAGTCTTGCACGTGGCTTTGCTGCTTGCCGACCTTGCTCAAGTCACCTTGCCACTCAGGCCACCTCTTTCCTACTCCTTGCCCTGCCAACGTACAGGGACAGGACTGCTCCTGCAGTACAGATGAGAGACAATCCAGAGGCTCAGCTGCACCACGGGCTCCTCAGCAGGTGCCAGGAGCAGGGCACTGTACAGCAGCTCTTCTGCCTGCACTGCCCAGAGCAGCAGCAACCTGGCCTTTGTGAGAGCAAGCTGCCACTGCAGAAGATCTGGTGGAGTGTAACACCTTGTGTTACTGATCAAGTAGCTGTTACTGGTCTCTCAAATCCTCCTGGCCCTTAGCAGGCATGCATATTATTTGTTTCCTAAACAGCCCCATACCATGCTGTTCAATAATGGGAGAATTTTGTGCTTGAGGAGCTGGATACAGCACTGGTCTCCTAAATGGCTGTTGTCCTGTATTGCAAACTAACAAGATTGCACTGGGTTTGTAATCAACATCAATTAACTTGCCGCAGAGGTTGCAAGAGAAATCTTTTGCCCACATCACAGGCTCCTCTGATCTCTTTCACAGCACCCAAAGCCACAGTACCAATGTCTTGCACAGACACACACAACTCTTTTCTGTACAGCAACAGGGCTTGGGGTGTCTGCAGGGCTCTGTCCCCCAAGCCAGAGTCACCACTGGGCGGTGCAGAAGAGAGCAGCCCAGAGTTACTGGTGTCCCACAGAAACCTGCTCTGTGCCCTGCCATCCGTGCATGCACGACCCCTGTGCCAGCCTGACCAGCTGGAAGATGAGTGCCTACTGGGCTGCTCCAGTAGCAGTGAGGTGCAGGCCAGCCAAAACTCCCCACAGATCCCACAGCAGGATCACGGCATCCCTCCTGCCTTTATACCTCAACCTGGCATTTCTCTCACTTTTTCTCATGATGGAAAGGGCACCTGGAAGTATGACCTGGACTGGAGCCTCCATCCAGGGATCTACTAAACGTCAGTCGTGTTTTCTTTTAAAAACGCCTGACATCCCTTCTGACCCTCCACTTCTGCCCTTCCTGGGCTGTGCTGCTGCAGTGCTGTAGTGTAGTCCGGACTGAGGAGGTCTCTGACCCCTGGGATGATGTAGCATGCCAGGCTGTTGCTTAGGGAGTGTGCCATCCCTGGAGCAGGGTTCGATGCTCTGCCCTTCCAGTGGAGACAGGGATCCAGCTGCCCAGGCAGCTGCTTGTGCAGATAATTGCACTATCAGTGAGAAAGAATTGGATTATATTTATTTCATGATCAGTTATGTTCAAGCTCTTACAGAGACTTTAACTATGTTAAATTAAAATTAATTAATTGCTTATTCTGGGAAAAGATTAACATCTAAAAGCCACATAAGATTTTCAGAGCTTGTCTGTTTAGTAGGGCTTGACTTGCTTCTACAAGGCTTGACCTTGCCAAGTCACGAATGAAACATGAAGTACATTAACTACAAGTGAACTGGATGTAGCACCTGAGTTTGTACTCACTTCACACATTGCTGGTAATCGCCTGCTTTGTTTTTGCTGGTATGCCTGAAGTGTCCTGGATATAAACTGGCTCAGATGGTGGATGACAGGGACATAAGTGATGTGCCTGAGAAGGGCAGCCAGGAGGCAGTTCCTTTTGGGACACAGCAAGGGGTAATACACGGCATAGGGGCAGCTCCAACATCTCTTTCCCACATCAGAAATATTTCTGCTGCTGAGTGCTTCCCTCATGGCTCCCTGCCCACTGCTGGGAGACAGGTCACATCCAAGCAGATCTGGCAGATTTCTCGAAGGTGGAAAACTATCTCCATTTCTACCTTAATTGTCCTGAAATTTCAAGGTCTTAAGGTGTCATAGTTGTCCAGGTAGCTGGAAGAGAGACTGTCTAATCCATATTCTCTACATCCACTAACTAAAAGACAGAGCAGCCATGCTCCGAAGGACTCCTGCTAATGTAGTATCAGCAATATAT
Organism: Mystacornis crossleyi; assembly: GCA_013400655.1. NCBI lineage: Eukaryota > Metazoa > Chordata > Aves > Passeriformes > Timaliidae > Mystacornis > Mystacornis crossleyi. Next base: position 17,299 of record VYZQ01077685.1, read on the forward strand.
TTCAAAGCAGTTAATGCTGCTCCTTCAGAGGCCGACAGGGTATAGTGGATAGGCATCCTAATCAGCTTCTGAATGTGGGGCTCACTATTCAGTGTCCATACTTTTCAAATAGCTTTTAAAAGTAAATGTTCATGGTTGATTACAGTTTTTGTAGCCTGTTCTCCCTCTGCTGTCTTCCTGCCTGTTTCCATATCAGCACAGATACTCTGACAACCCAGAGACCAGTGTTTTATTTCTGTCATTCCAGTTTTTCTCATGTATTATTAGATCAAAATGGTTGTCTCTGTCTCTTTTACTTCACTGAATCTGCTATAATGTAAAAGCAGCTCTTACCTCATCTACAAGTGTTTATCAGCAAAATTCTCTCCCCAAAGCAGAGTATAACTTTATGCTATCTGTGTTTTCTCTGCTTTGGTGAGAAGGGGTTTTCCATCACTTCGAAAACCACAGTGATGGACGTACCCTGGGTCAAATGCCACAGAGTGATTATCTCTTTAAGCACAGATCTCAAAAGGAGATTTGCATCCCACTACACAAGCTTTCTCTAGGCTTTTCATACTTTCAGGCAGAACAGGCTCCATTTTTTTGTGGGAGTTTTCTTTGGAGAGGGACTTCAAGGACCTGCGCTGTGCAGAGAAGGTGTGACCCCAGCTCTGCAGCAGATCAGGTTTGTTGTGAGCGTAAGTAAGGATGTCCCATCTCCTGGCACTCAATACCATTAGATCCAAAGCAGGATGCAAGCCTCCTGTCCCTAGGTACCTTCGGCTGACAAAATAAACATGAATTCATTCTGGTTTTCTCGCCTCTCTCCTGCTCATGTCAGAGGTGAGACTGAAGCTGTATGAGCAAATGCACCAAGTCCACAAGATTCTATGTTGCACTGATACTGACTTTTAACTAAAAATAATCTCCTTTTGAGTCTCACAACTGTAGTTGCTATTTAACCCCTGCTCCTCAGTTTCTTTTTGGGCTCCAGAGTGGGGGAAGGATTTGCAGTAGGAAGAATATTGGGGAAAACATCCACTCTTTTCCTTCAATTTTCTTTTGCCTTGCTGGAAATAAATGACAGGCTGCAGTTGGCAATATGACACTCCCATACACTCTTACACACTTTTACACAATCACACACACTTAGTCACACTCTTACACACTCCCACACACTCAGACATGCTCACTTGCACTCTTACACACTCACACTCTTGGTTGACAAGGGTTTGCCCTGGCTCATACTACTTGTGTAAAGTCACAAAATCCACAAAGTCTCTCTTTGACCTCCTTGTATTTTTCCCCTGAAGGAAAACAACCTTGTAAATTCTTGTGGCTCTTGGGAGAGGTGGGAGGTGGGTATTGACTTCCCTGGTGGTGTAGCTGCTTTTCATACTTCCCTCATCCTCAGCAGAAGTGGGTCTGCACTGTCCAGTGCCAGCAAGTGACAGCAGCGGCACGTCCCTTGGACTGGAGGACTTCACCTGAATATTTCATTATAGTATTTCACAGCACATTTAGGCACAGCTAAGCGGGTACAGCTCCTTTGGTTCTGTGGGGTAGCTCTGTGGGTCTCTTGCTCTGGTTCCAAGTTTCACTGTGCATTTTTAAACATTACAAGACTTCAGATGAAATTGCTTCCAGCTGCTTTCACAAAGCTTAAATATTGCCAGGGTCCCAATAATGTTCCTTTTCTGCCGGATTGTGGCCTCCTGTAGAGAGGTCTTCAAAGACCAGTTTTAACAAAATCAAATTATTTTGGAATATAATTACCTCTCACCCCCTTAAATTTCATTGTGCTCCAAAGAATTTCCTGTAAATAGATCCCACTCTTCAGAGGAGCCATGCTATTCTGCAGTGCTGGTGGGAGCCAGCCCTCACCAGGCTCCCCTGCATTAGCAGTTTGTGGACAGACAGTGCCTAAGTAGCTTGTTATGTGGTAAAACGTCACATTTCTTCTCCCCAACTCTGCTTGTGCTGATATTCAGCTCCTGCAGGAAACCATATGGCTTCCAGAAGCCTACCCACATACCTGTACGTGCCTACACAGTCCATGAGTCACATTGGCTGTTTGGATGCCCCCTGAGTCATCTGAAAATCTGTGAAATTTCCATGTCTCTTTTCCATGCAATCTCTTAAGAACTTTAGACAGTTACGTATAAGCATTTACATATGTATCTCTTTTTTTCTATTCTGTTTTTAGTTTCATGGGTGGTAATACACTCGCACTTCTTTTGAAGGAAATTGAATTTTGGTGAGAGCAGAGCACTGGCTGCAGCTGTCTGGGGATGGGATTAAATTGAAAAAGTGAGATCCTTTTGAAAGAAGGGCTTTAGGAGCAGGAGGTCCAACACATTTGGGCTTTCAGCCTTTCTCTCTGCTCTGACAGGGCCATACCTGATCACTCCTGACCCTTGGTGTGTTCTGTGCCCAAAGGCAGCTGCAGTGCTGCCTTCAGTGGGATGTGAGTACTTTGGGAGTCCTTGACAAGACTTTGTGGCACTAAGGAATGGCACAGAGGGAATACATTTGGGTCACTCGGAGCGTTCTGGGGACTGAGCCCGGACAGCGGGGCGTGGGGCAGATGTCTGTCTTCATGCTGTCAGCTCCTCAGCTGCAGGAACTCCAGCCTCAGACAAGTCTAGCTGCCCTTTATCACTGTCATGAAAAGATAATTTTGCTGCCTCAGGACAGCACAGGTGATGTGTAAACTTTGCCTGTTGCTTTTGCTGATTAAAAAAGAGAAAAGACTCTTCCTCCTCCTTCCTCTATAATGGGCCAGCACTGAAGGTGCATTATAGCCCAAATTAAAAGCAGGAACTGCAAGGTTTGCTGCACCAGCATGGAACGATGTAACCAGCCTGCCAGAAACAGCTACTTTTGCAGCTGTACCCCAAATGCAGGCAGTGTTGGGTGTTTGCAGAATAATCTCACGAGCAGTTGAAGAGGAAGGAACGTGTAGATAAACTGTTCTGCTGTGGAATGTGTGAGCTGATTGTTTGCATTAAAAACATCAATGTCTCCTCATCAGTGTCTCCGCATTCTGCAACCAAATGGTGATTCTGTGGCCTTATAGAGCCAGAAAAATTGTCAGAGGTACGTATGAGTGTTTTGTACAGCTGGAAGCAGCAGTGTGGGTTTGTAGAGAACTTCTTGTTGTAATTTAGCTTAGTAAAATTGCCAACAATGTTCAATAGGGCAAACAACCAGGCCACTTCCCCCTCTGTGAGAGTGTGCTGCTTTATTCATCTGGCCCAGAATGCTGCTCAGTACAGGCACTGAGTTTCTACTGTTACTGTACTGTGGCGAAGCATTCGTGTGACCTGGAAAGCTGCAAATGGGCACACAAAAGCATTGCTAATTTAGACCCTTCCCACCTTCATTCTGACTGGTGCTGCTTCAAAAAATTCACTCTGTAGAATAACAAAAGAACCCCAACCAACAAACTCATGATATTTTCAGAATGTGGTAGTAAACCTGGATAACTTGCTGTATAGTATTTAGTCAAACAATATTGATAAAATATGAATTTTAATATTATTTTAGTGAGCTACAAGGTATATACACTGGTGTATACTGCATGCAACAGGTGCACATATGCATGTAAGTATGCAAAATATATGAGGGTATGTTCCATACACATAGATCAGGAATGTGAAGAGCAGAGCTGAAGGAACGTGGGCGCATCAGAGGACAGGAGAGCTTTAAGAGAAGGTTTCAGTGAAAGCTACTTCAGTGTGGAGGGTTCTGGCGTGGTGAACCCCTGACACAGCAGTGCTGGGGAGCTGCTCTGCCTGCAGATGGTACCTCACCACTGAATAGGCAGCTGCTTGAAATACTGGCAGCAACATGCTTGCTAATAAGAGGAGGAAAAAGAAGTTGAATAAGTAGAGATAAAATATCCTGTCTGAATGTATGCTTTTGCACAAGCAACAGAAATGAGCTGAGTGGTTGTTCTTAGGAAGGTTTGTTCCACAAGTGCTGCTGGAGGGATCAGTATAAGAGATCTGAGCCCACGTAATGTAGTCTTTAGTGAGAAGAAGAAAGCTTGGAGGTTGTTTTTGGCAGAGTCTGTTACTGCTCACAGCAAAAGGAACGCTCTGGTGGATGCCTCTGTCCCAGGAAGCCTCTGGCAGTTCCCCAGGGCCCTTGCTGCCCTGTCAGCCCCGGGGGCAGCTCCCTATAGGACAGCACGTCACACTACCTGCAGCCCTGCCCCAGCTGTTCCCATTCCTGAGGGGCACTTCTGAAGCTGCCTCTTGTTTAGACTGAGAGAGCTTAACTGATCTTGGCTATTTAGGGGAGCTTGGTCTCCAGCTGAGCCTCTCAGTAACTCCTAGGGAATGGTGGTGTCTCCTTACAGTTTTCCAGGATGAAGAGGCCACCAGGAGCAGCGAGTTTGAGATAGAAATGATAAGGCTGGGCACCCTGGACTCCGGCTGGCTCGTGTTACTCCAACAACAGACTAGCAGGGGACTCATTTTTCACTTCCCATATGCCACCTCATCTTTCCTTCTAGCTGAGTGGTTTTCCTCAAATGGACTATGGTTCTCTGCAGGATGGGCTGTTTTTGTAAATCTTTTACATTGTAAAAGTGCACTGAGAAATCAAACCTATTGTTTAATGAGCCTAGCGATTACTCCCCAGGTCTGCATAGACACTGAAAAGATTTTAGGGGTCTGTAAATTAAAATCAGTGTCCTGCTTTCAGTATGACTGCTGAAACTGTCATGGACCAAGGCTGATGATTTCAGTCTGACTGTGGTGATTGTGGAGTGGTTTCTCTGGCTTTAGCAGAGATGCTTTTGTGAGGGATAGGACTCTCACTGCCTGGGCCTGAAGTCTGCTTTCCCCTGCAGCCACCAGCAATGAACTGGAGTTGGTCCATGTGTGGGATGGTAAAATCTGCAGGGGAGTGTTACGTTTTTCACATTTTCAAAAGTACTTTTTACCCATCCAAAGAGTTTACAGAAATAACCTGCTGCAAAATCTAAAAAAGCAGCAAGTGTTTGTATTGTGTGGAAAAGTTAAACTTACTGGGGGCTAGACCACATAGTTTGCTTATTATACTGCACGGGTAGTGAAATTTCTGAAGCACTGAGGGGCAACAAGGGCTGAGGGCTGAATCTCCTTTGGTCCCCTGGCTGGTGTGGCTGAGCCAGCAGGATGCTATGGCCCAGCACGGATGGCACAGTGCTATGAAGTCTGGGCAGTGAGGAGCAGGGGAGCAGCAGGGAACTCTTCCTGACTAATTGCAGAAACTCCAAGAAGTTCACATAAGGAATCAAGCGAGAGATGAGGTTGCTTTATACTCATGCAACACTGCTTTGATGCTTTTAGTTCTGTAGGCCTATATATAAAACAAACACAATGGGTATCTAACAGCTAATTCTAGCCACTGATATAAAAATTAGCACACCTCAGTTGCTAATTCCTTGAAGGTATGAGCTGCTTCTGATGTAAATACGAGCATGTGGCTTGCTCTGCAGAGACCAGCCACAAAATTTTCATTTTTAGTTACATTAAGCCAAAGCAGACAAAAATAAAATCTGCAGAGGCAAAGATGCATCAGAAATTCACTGAAACTACACTGAAGTTGTACCCTGCATAAATAGCCTTAGCAAACAATGATTAACACAGCCAGCATGTTTCATCGTATTGTTAAAGAGAAGAGAAACAGAGATAATCCCTTCTGAATTGTAATGTAATGCCATACATAATGATATGGTTTTCTTTCTTTGGACTGCTAGTTTTGTTTTCCATGATGGAATGTCTTCAGAGAGTCTAAATGAAGTGTTTGTAATGAAACTGGATGCTTCCTCCAGCATGTAATAATCATAATCAAATGAGATTTTAATTAATAATTGAATAAATCCTTAGTGAGTTTCTGAAATAGGAGGCATGTTCTACATCTGCATGATGCCAGGAGATCTGTGAGAATACTGAGCTGTTTCTGATTAGGAAGCTGAGAAGTTGTCCTTGAATCCAGACCAATGATGGTGGACTGAGTTCTTCACTTAAGTCTAATCTTACTGCTCAGGCCTGGAATTTCTCGGCTATCCCAAAGCAGAAATGTAAATTCAGTCCTGCTTTGGTGAGCAGAATTCTATTCTTTCTCAGCAGGTGATTTCTGTTCCATCCTTGATAAGATTAAATATAAAGCAGTAAAAGCCCAAACCCAAACCTATCAGAGGCTTTATCCTGTCCTCTCCCACTCATCTTGGAGGAGCTTATCTAGTTGTTTTACTATGCTAGAGATGTCCTCAGCTATCAGAATAGTCCTTGGGACCCCTGACTTTCAACAAGTTGTCTTGAAGCTGCTGTACACTACAACACTGTCCAAACCACCTACCAGAGGACCCCAGAAATGTCAAGAATGAAGGCACAAGATAAACTTTGTATGAAAAACAATTTGCTGGAATGAAGCAAACCCAAAATCTAAATCTTTGTAAACAGTTTCCCCTCAATATAGAGCAATTTCAATGTAGATGCAACCCAAATCTGGCTGTGAAAATTACTTTGCTATTTAAGTACATGGTCCAGCCTGCGAGTAGTTGAGGTGAAAGGCACCAAGCCTCCAGGAGATGGAAAAGAAAGGACACTACATGCTTAGAGAGGAACATTTTACCATATTCAGTCTATAGTAACACGTGCCTGCATCAAGTCCCACCTTGAAACCAGCTGAGTGACTTGTGTCCACTCTTCTAGTTGGGAAGCATCTCCAAACCTCACTGCTCTTGTCCCGGGAAGCTTTCTGGGGGACCTTTGTTCTTTTTTGCTCAATAGCCTTGCTGACCTGAAGGTACCTTGTGAAGTCTCCCTCTCTGGTCACCATCCCAGATTTCCTTCTCTGCCATCCTCTAGTTCAAATTCACCTTAGTTGAACACAGATGGCCATGGTTATGTGTAACTCTAGGTGAGGTCTCAGTAGTGTTTTGTGCAGGACCATTAGTATAGACTTATCTGCTGTAAATCTCACTCCTGAAGCCCCTGTCAATTGTCTTCCTCTTTCATGGCCTTAGTAAGGGCTCAGTCATCCTTTGTTGACTGTTTTTGTTTCTTGCCTCTCTCTCCTGCCTGGTAGGACTTTGATCTCTACACTATTCCAACTTCACAGCATTTCTTTTTGCCATAGCTTTACACGTCACCCCATGCTTCTTCTATAAGGTTGTCTCTGTGAAGTATGAAATATTTACTGATGAAAGAAAAATGAAAATATTTTACCCCTAAGTCTTAGTCCACATAGTCTCTGCATCCAAAATTAAAGCAGTTCTTTGCTTTCAGCATTAAGGAAATACGTAAATGCAAACCATTCTAGGACAGAGCCCTGCACATCACCAAGTTAATGTTTTATTTGGCCACATTTCCAAATTATCAGGAAAATGGGACAAGAATTGCAAGCATACACCTGTCTTCCAACTTTTCTTGTCCTTATGAGTCAGTCCTGGTATCGGACAAACTCGTTACTCAACACTCTCTGCTGTTGCAGTAGCGCAGTTCAGAGAAGGAATGTGGTACAGCCTCTGGTGATATAACTTCTTACCTTGCCAAAAACACAGCTCTGGTCAGTGGAAGATTTTTTCACCCAGTAATGAAAACCTGAAAATACGGAAGGTTGATGGATTAATTCCAGAAATGCTGTATTTTGAGGACAAAAAGCAAATAGGAACAGAAGCACTGGAATATCAATAGTAAATAGCCTTACTGTACATGTTGTCTCTGAGTGTGCAAGTTTGATTATTGCATCCAGCTTCCCTGTAGCTTTCTGGAGCATCTAGCTGGACCCTTGGACCCATCTGGAGAAGTCAGCTGTCTGTGCAGCTTTGCCAACAGCAGCAGAATGCTTAGGTCAGTGTATTCAGAAGTAGTTCTGATTCTGGGAATCTAGTATAAGCTCTTTGGGAACTTACATCCGGATAATGTTAAAATTTTCATTGACCTCGACTTGCAACAGTATTTGATCAAGCAATGGGGGCAAGATAAGTGATACAGAAGCAACAAAGCTTAAATGAGTTATCTATAACAGAGGATTTACTGAAAGGACAAACAAGAATCCGCATGTGAGTCAGAAACAGGACTTTGGACTCTGATAGCCTCTTTCATAGTCAGTAAAAGCAGGCACAATACCACTAGGATTTAAAGAGTGGTTTTTACAAAGCCTACATGAAGGCTCTCTGCAGAGGAATTTCTTGAAAAATGGGCAGGTGAACAAGGATTTTCTGCACCTAAACACATATCAAAATATAACAGAAAAGCTGTGTGGACACTGCAGGATCCCAGCACACTGAATACTCACTCCTGGAGTGAAGGGCAGGATGCATTAACTGTGGACAGTTCCTGCAGCCCCTAGGTCCTCTTTATCAGTAGATCCCTGCAAGCTGCACAGTGTCCCAGGTTTCTTCACTCTTCCAGCTCTGAAGTTGTTCAGTGGGACACTGGAGGACTCACCCCTCAGCTTCAGTCACTGGAAGCCTCTCTCTTTATTTATTAATAAAATTCCAAACAAGACTAAACGTTTTTTTTTAAATTCTCCAGGTGCATTCCATTTTAACACCACTCTTTTCCTTCACATATCTGTGGTACATACTTGCTTTTATCCTCCCAAATCTTCTACACAAACAAGGAGGAAGAAAACCCATTAAAGGGAAGGTGTGCCTGATAATTCAATCACCTGCTCACCACCAGTGAGCCAGGAGGGCCAGCTTATCATGCTGGCTTCAGCAACTCCTCTCAAGAGATCTCTGCAGAAAACTTCTACAATCTCAAGGAGCAGGGAGTGTGGCGGGGCAGGAGATGGGAAGCTTGGGCCCTGTGTACCCACAGCCCGGCCTGTAGCCAGTAACAGACACAGTGGTACAGATGGAGCCAAGATTTGTGAAGGGCAACCCAGCAGTGTGCTGGTTGTGCTCCTGCTAACTGTCCTCAGATACATGTTTCTTCACTTATTGGGTGAACTCAAAACGTAGGTGTTAGCACAGGAAGAAGGAATTTTAAACAAGTTTAGCTGCTTGTCATTCCGGGAGGGAGAGGGGTTACTAAAGGACCTCCACATGCTCAGTGTATTCCTGCAATGTTTAGAAATACTCAGTGTTTGGTGTGAACTAGAACATCTTAATACATTGTAACAAAACAGTTTATTTGGAGAGTGACTCTTAGCTTTGAAACAAGGTACTTTCTGATAACCTATGAAAGTCACTGCCAAACTCAATTTCTATTTTTTCCACTCACCTAATCTAGGTACATGTATCTCTAATCCCAAAATACAAAGACTTTGTCTTTTCAGGTGCACATGATGGACAATGTGGTGGTAGCAGAGTATGTATCTCTCACCCTTGTGCAAGAGGCATAAGGCTGGGCACAATCCCATGCTTTCTGCTACAAATACTACATTGTCTGGGTTGGGAGAACAAAGGTGTCTTGATGTGATATGCTGTGATGTCATTTTGCTGTGTGCTGCTGGATCGTGTGGTTCAGGCACACCATTTTCTGTACTCCAGGGGTGGTGAAAATCAGCACAGAGTAAACCGAGCCATGGATAGCAGCTCTGTTTCAAGACATGCTGTGGACTGTGCGATAGAAATAAAGAAAAAGAACTTCCATGTTATTTACTCTATTTCCATCGAGTAAGAGTGGCTTCTGTCCTTTCTGGGAGAAGGTGCTACTTGACATAGCCTGTGTCTGAATCCCACAGTGAGGTTTAACAATCCTTTCTTGTGCTTTGCCTGAACTAGAGTACCTTGCTGTTTTGGGGCATTTGTTACATTTTCATAGGATGTGAAGAGTTTAATTTATTTTTAATAGATATTGTTTTAATTGGGTAATGTGATCATATAAAAATCCATTAATTTACTTTCCAAACACTCCCGCTAGCTTTTGGTCAGGCACACCCCAAAGCAACTGCTGCCTCCCTCCCAGGAAAACACTGCTCAAGAGCCTCTGACACGCTCTTTGAAGGTTTATTTCTTGCATTGGGTATTCACACAGACAAACTCACTTCATACAACACACCAACCTCTCTGCTTAATTTGACTGGGAAAGTTAAAATAGGCAGGTTATATAATGATGTTTATCTTTACATCAGGAAGTCAACTAAGAAGCTGTTAAGCTGATATTATATAACACAGCCCTGATTATAGAAAGTGTGGAGGAAGATGGTCTAGGTTTATGCATGTCATATTGGCAGTAATTGTTCACAATTATAATTAATATTGTTTCGTATGCTTTTGTTTTTGATGTTTTGCAGCCTTCCAGAAGATGTTGGAGCATTAGTAGCCAGGCACTGAATTTTAATTGTTCATAAAAATTCTAATTGCTCTATTCTATACATTAGGTACCTATATTAGAATAAAACATTCTTAATAGTGAAATAGAAGTCATGTATTTCCTATAATGCTCTAGTTACTGAAGTTGCTGGAGTAATAAAACTCACTCTTTTGTAGGATTGGGAACTGTCCCAAACCCAATAGATAAACCTCATTAAAAGAGCAGAAGAAAGATGAGTTTGCTGTATACACATGGCATACAATCCCTAACTGAACAAGTGCTCAAACAACTTCAGCACACGCAAACTGCACAATGATAGGGAAAAACAATGGTTTTTTAGACAAAAAGAAGCCCAGTTTTCTCTTACTCTCCCTGTAAACAGGAACACGTTCATCTACTAGCCATTGCCCAGCTGGACTCTCTAATTCTAAGAATAAAGACATCCTTGTGTTCTGACGGAGATTGAATTAACCTAAGACAAGTTTCAGTTATGAGGACAAACTGCATATACAGTTCACAAATGAAAATTATGAAGATTCCATTACTGGGGAAACTGTCTTCTTTATATAAAAAAAAAAGATTCAAATTAAATGAGCAGGAATGTGTAAGAGGATCCCATAAGAATTCCACTGAGTAGGCTTAATTAAATTTGCTTAACTGTGATTTTTAAAAATAATACTTTGATTTTAACAACTAAAGATCAGATCCTTCCCCATGTAATAGGCAGCAACTTATTTTACCCACAAGAATGAAGACGATAGACAAAAGTGAGCTGGTATTTCACTGTTAATGGCATCTATGACAGGCATGAGACTCGTGGGGTTGTGTGACAGAGTAACTGCAGACTGTGTTGAGAAGAGTACCTTTAGTCTTTAGTGGTCTCATGAAAATTTTCCATATGTAGTAGCTTTTGCAGGGAAAAAAAGACCCATGTTACCATTCCATGTTTTGATTCAAGTAGAATGCTTCTACAAGAAGTTGTTTGCATCTCTTAAATTACAGATGATAAGGAAAAGGTGCTCTTCCAAAAAGACAGCTCCTGGAAGGTAAAGCTGTGGCACACGATCCAATCTTATCAGACATCAGAGAATCCAGATAAGTGGAGGCATAATGAACAAGCTAACTTCACTCAGGCTTCATTCCTTGTTAGGCAGAGGAAATGAGGCTTCATTAGTTTCATTGCTTCCCCTGTTAGCTGTGAAGCATTGCACCGAATTTGCAGGGGAAGTGAAGTGAAAGCTTTTCGGCAGCTGTCAGAGATCCTTTCATGAGCAACAACTCCCAGTTCTGAATGAATAAGGGAAATCATCTGCTTTGTATACTATAAGGTGACTGCTGTACTAAATGGTGACCTTAGACACTAAATGTGACAAAATTAAGAGGACCAATTTTATTGTTCTTGTGTTTTCTTTCATTAGTAAGCCCAATATAAAAAAAGTCTTGAGTTTTACTCATTATTCTTCAACAGTCAGCATTTATTTTTATTAAAATCAATACTATAATTATATTATTCTAGAAATATTCTACCTTATACACCAGTGTCCAACTTTAAATATGAACAGATGTACCTGTATTTATTTAATCTACTCTACCTTCTGCTGTAATAGAGTTTGTCTCAGCTAGTTACTACTGTATTTTTTTGACTATACTAATAACTGTAAATTCTTGCAATGTGATGATGTCTGCAGTCCTTTTTTTCTTGGTGTTCTTGTGTTCATGGTCATTATGTGTGATCTAGGGAATGTTTTTTTTTAAGTCTCCTGTTCTGAGTTCATTATACTTCTCCTGTGTTAGTTACTGTGTGGGACACCAGCTGCAACACATTTACTGCCATTTCCAGTTTGAGAAGTCTATATTGTCATCTGGCTCCAGTTGGACTTAAAGGGGTTCACCAGGGAGCTGGCATGAAGTCAATCCCTGCCATGTCCTGCTGCCCTGTCTGTGGCCAAAGTGGGACTGTCTCAAAACATAAGAAGCCTGACAACATTCTTGTTCCCTGTAGTGTGGTGCCAGCTGATGAGTTGATGTTTCTAAAGCAGAAAGAGTAATTTTTAAAGTGGCAGCTGAACTGCCTTGAGGAGTAGGAGCTGGTGTAGAATCAGGTAAAAATCTGTGGCAGGGCTCACTACTATGATCACTTGCCAGAGCAGGGAGCTGCCAACAATCTCTGGCACAGTTTCTCAAAGTGGGAAAGCCTTGTCTCTGTTTCACTATAGTTTATTAAACTGGGGTTATTAGGCTCTGACACAGGGCTGCTTTTTCCCCACGTACAAATGGCATGGGCTAGGATCAGGGGATTGTAACAGGAGGTTTTCCAGGGAAGAAAGCTTGTGCTGTGCTCGCCTCCCTGCTGCCAAAAGCTGCCTGGTCCTGTATCACACATTCCCCCTAAGCACCACGTCCTCAGCAGGCAGAGCAGTTCGTGTGCTGTAACAAACTGTCTGTCCCTCCCAGAGGCTGTCCTAGGCAGAACATCCCAGACACGCTCCTGGCAGCAGTTGCAAAAGAAGGGATTTTAATGGGGAAATCTGAGGGCAGGGAGAAAGGGCCATTGGTCATATCCTCAGATGCTTCTGAGGCTAAGAGGACTACAGTGGCAATGGGCTGCTGCTTTGTGTAATTGTCTTGGAGTTCCTACTCCAAGGGTCATTTTGGAGCACATCCAGGGCGCGTTAAGCACAGCGTAATGCTGACTTCTATACTGATCACACCAGTCATAATTTAAGTACAAGCTTTCCTGTATGCTGCCTGTAGTGGTTTGGTTTAAATGATATTGCTTAAGTTGTGGCATAAACGATACTCTGGTTCATACTCGCTTTTCCCCTCCTCCAAGGGATCTACAAAATTTCCTGAAAGCTGGAGCCTGAAAAAGACAATGTGTAATACAGGACAGTTTTGCAACACTGGCTCTAGCTGCAATGTTGCTTGTAAAAACGTCATTGGCCATTCACGGGATATTTTCTATATGTGCTGGAATTTCAAACCCACTTTTCATACTGAAGTTTAATACCGTGCTTTCTGGTTCAACTGCTTTCAATCAGCAAATACACTCCTAGAACAGAAACAGAAGTGCCAGGAACCAACACCGCTCTCTGAGGTACAATAAGGCTCACCTAATTGCTTCCTGACTTGCTGATCCGTCATCCTGACCCCTCTTTGATGTTTTCTTTCTTTTTTTTCCTAGAGCACTAGTAACAAGTGAGAAATGCTGTCTCAGGGTGTTATATATGGGATTATTTCTCTATCCCCAACACAGTGACCGTATGTAATGGGATTATCTCTTGTTCAAATAAAAAAGACTTGGAAACATCAAAACCTGTGTATGAAAAAGTAGTTTCTCTATGGTGGTTCCTTTAATTGTAAAAAATTTTCTTTTTTTGCTTTGTAATAATACTTTGGTCAGTCAGCAAAACCAGCCGAAATGCTGCAGATGTCTCCTTTCTGCTAGCTAAATTTAGATTGTTCTTCCTCTCCTTCCATATATATATTCCTCTGACATCAAAAGGGCTATTGCCCCCTTAGAGGAAATTTATTGCTGCTGTACACACTGAAAACTGATGAGTCCAGATGATGGAGGCTTCTGCCAATGTCCGTTCTCAGCCGACTTTCATTTCAAAATACCTGAACTGGTATCAGTTGGTGCCAAAATTCTGAGGTATGAAAATACAGCTAGAAAGGAAGAAAATGGGCAATGTGTGTCAGCTAGCACTAAATGTATGTTCTGCTTGCTTCAATGAGATGTGTGAACACTTTCACAGTACATAGCTGTGGGAGGAGGAGAAACTCCTGGCACAAATCAAAGCACAAAACACAGGAGTATTGGGGAGGGAAAAGAGAGAGGCCTTTTCTAGATCTGGGTTAGATCTGTCACAGTGTAAGTTTCCTTAAGATTAGGTCTTTGCCAAAGAGAAATCTATTTCTGATTTTTAGACTTGAGATTTGTGAAAGTTGCCCAGGACACTCTTTTTAGGTTCTTTGGATAAGCTCTTGAACATTTTCAGTTGTGCTTAAATCTAAAAAGTATAAATGGAGATGTAAACTAGGATTAAGAAAAAAAAACCAACCAAAAA
>VYZQ01077686.1:0-13189 GCA_013400655.1 Mystacornis crossleyi
TCCCTGAACACTGTTGCAACACAAGGGGTCTTGCTCTCCATCACCCTTCCTGTCAGAGCAGCTGTCCCTTTCACTGTTCCTTGAGGTTATTCAGAACCAAGTGAAACTTGGGAGCGTTTACCCACACCTGTTCAGGAAAAGCTATGAGAAAGTCACAGAAGACTTCTAAGGGCAACAGAGCCATGCAGGTAGGTGGCAGCTTCCTAAGAAGATCCTAAACAAGGACCTGGAGACTTCCCACTCTGCCAGAGATGTTCTGAATGACTCCATGAGCAAACCCAACCCAGTCGGAGTGCCTATGACCTCTTCCAAACATGACCGTCAAGGTACATTTGGAAAACTCCTTCAGGTAGTGTTCAAGTATCAGACAGCACTGGGCTGAGGCTTTGCAAACAGGCCCAGCCTTTGAAGAGCTCCCCAGCTGTGCCCCCAGAAACCACTACTGTCCTCCCCCAGTAAAGCAAAAGCCATCCCAGCATACATAACCAAGAACAGCCACTCACTTGTGAGAGAGCACAGAATCTTAGACACTCATTCCTTCACAGCCCACATGAGCACGGCAGGTCTGAGGGTCTTTATTTCACAGTTATCAGTGGCTAAAGGGGTGAGTTACATCCATAGGCAGCACATCGCAGCAGCAATGTGGTACTCACTTTGCATTTAATGACAAGACGAAAGACTGCACAAGGTACACCAAGGCAACTCCAAAGGCTGGCAGTGAAAACAAGATACTAAACCTGGAAAAGACCAATAGGCCCAACTAGGGCTTAGGAAAAAAATTATCACATTGATGCTGGATGGGGGGGGAAGAACTCAAACAGCAGCAAGAGCATCCGCAAAGGGGAATCAGAACCACGCGGATGAACAGAACAGGCAGGGACCAGATAACAGAAACATATTTCACTACATGAGCAACATGCCCTACCTACTCGGAGGTGTGCTCAGTTAGTCTGGTTTCCCCCCTTCCCAGCCACTTCACAGTCCAGGAGTTAGTTACAGCACAACGCACAGATCTACTTAGGGAGTGTGGCCTAGAGCACCCATCCTTTTTAACAGACCTGTGTAACTACCAGGGGCTTGGCAAGTCTGAGCCACACAATGCACAAAAGGGACCGGTGGAAGCTCCTGCCAACCACCCAGCACGACTTGGTGCCCTGCTCATGCAGCAGTTCCAGACGAGGCTACTAAAGCTGTGTCTCTGGGTACACTGACCCTGCCCTGTGGAGCGCATCTGGCAGTGAACCCCAGCACTCCTCAGGTTGACCTGGACTCAGATGGCATGAGAGAACAGAGAGAGACACTGGAAGTACTGTAAAGGCTTAGACCATTCCACGGAGAATTAATACGGCCTGTAGTTCCAGTAACTGGAGAAAACGGAGATCTGGAAAGCAAGAAGAAAAGCAGGTTAGTTCCTACACCCCTTGGACTACAAAAAAAAAAGGCACAGAATGTGTGAGGGAGGACTGAGCTTCACAGCACACACTTCAGCACAGCCCTACTGAAGGGCAGGTTTGCTGCTGCTGCTCTCACTCAAGGAGCACGAAGTTCCTTGCTCAAGGTGGCAGCCGGGCCAGTTGCAGAGCTGGAACTGAGCACTCATCTACTGGCATCCAGGTTCCAGTCCTCTGTGCTTCCTCTCATCCACCTCGTGACTGAGAACACAGAAGTGTCTACTTGCTCCTTCCCATCTGCTCACCAGCTCAGCAGACATCTGTCACACCACTGTACCTACCCCCGGCTGTCTGCCAGGCAGTGCCAGCGAGCTCCCTGGCTCCAGAACACTGACCCATCCCTTGTCTTCAGCAAGCTGAACAGAGTAACATCACATCAGACCTGAGGTCCCCTCACAATCCAGAGTTAAAAACAAAGCCCCTTTTCCAAGGCCATTACCTTGTCCTTCAGTTGCTGGCAAAGCTGCAGTGAAACTGTGAAGAAGACAAGGGCATCGTTTAACCACGGGACAACACATTCCACTTTATGGACATGGCTGACTTCGTATCGCTGGCTGCCAAACTCACTGGAGGGGGGAAAGAGCACAGCTTCACACACAACAGCACAGAACACAACTCAACTGTCCCGCGTTCCCACGGGAGAGATTATGATGATTTCCATCACATTTAAATCAGCATCTGGCAAAGTTACAGAATGCAAACACTCAGACCACCTCTGACCACATTTAGAGTTAAGCTAAAGGGTGAAGGTAGGGACTTCACCTCACTCCAGGCACAGAGGCACGGAATGCAGATGGCAATGCCAATAACCAAAGGCTCATTTTGGTTGTAAACGCTCATCTCTAGATAAACTCGAGATAAACAATGTATAGATGGGCTGAACCCTGGAAATTCACATCTTCTGGCCTTAAGGACCAAGTAATTAAAGAGACACGACACAGCATTCACAGGCACAGCAAGGGACTCGGTCCAGCTTCTCCACTTCGGAGAGGCTACAATGGGAACTGCATGCAGCTGTTTGGATTTGGCTGCCAAGACACACCAACAGCTGTGACCCAGGTACACCACCTTTGCAGTGACCATACTTACAACATGGCCCCAGGGTTGTGCAAAACAGACCCGCCGGCAGGCTTGAAGTTCTAGAGAAGGAAAAGGTCATTATGGTTTCGATGCAGTAAACAACCTCAAACGTCCTTCACATTTGAGGTTTACACTTTCAGTAGCCTGATATCAAGAGACACGCACTCTCTTATTTGCCTGGACACTCCATCAATATGGAATCCCTTTTGTTAGAACTCTTCCTGCTCCTTCCTGAAAGAATTTCTACACATTGGCTAAGTTCAATGTAGCTACAAATTCTATCACTACAGAAATAAGATGAGAAGATCCAGAAGAAAAACAAAATACAGATTTTTAGGAAAATCTTCCTTATGGGAGGACTGCACTTCATAAAGCTTAAGAATTTAATGCTGTTTTTACAGGACATCAAGTTGACCCATGCAACAGGTGAAGCAGAAAAGTATCCATCAAAACTCCATTCAGGAAACCCAAGATGCTACTTTGATGTAAACTGGATTAATATAATTATGCCCTTCCAAAATTACACAGAATTATCAAACTACATTTAAAATATTTGGTAAAAAATGGCTTGCTCCAGAGCACTGGAATGTTCTTCTGGGCTAAGCAGCTATGCCCCAAACTAGACTTAGAGCCAGTGCTTTGTGTGCAGCAGACCTAAACACAGACACTTAGCACCAGCTGAACTCATCTCTGCATTACCCTACGAACGTAACATTGCAGCAGACAGCACTGTAATCTCCTCCTCAGAGTGGGATGCAAGGAGAGGAAACCAAACAGGGCTCGGGAGAGAGCAGGCATCACCTTGGTCGTGCTGGGCTGCAGCACGTGGAGCTGGTAGACAGTGAGGCACAGCTTGTTCAGGTTAATATAGAAATTCACAAGGATGTCCGGAGGCAGCGTAGGGGTGAACATTTTCTGGCAAGAAAATTAGTTTCTTTGTCAGTGAAAAGATCATAATTTCTAATGCCGGGTAATCATTCCCTTTTCCCAAGCCATGCTACAATTACCCCATGGCAAAAAAAAGCATGAGGAGAGAAACAAAGACTGAGCAGCTGCAGGCAGTGGTTGTTGCTCCCGCTGCCCTTGATCAAATGGTATGTGCATGACAGTGACAACAGAGCGTGGAGCAGTGTTCACAAGGGCAGATCACTCCTGGACAAGACTCTTGGGCAGAGAACAGAACTTAGAGAACCAGAGTTCTCATGCCCAAGTCATCTGCATTCCCACAGGAGGACACAGAGCAAACCACTCAGGATTTGCTCTTGCTTCAGTTCTGCCTCAGGAGACACTTCAGAAACCCACTTCCATCAGGATGCAGCCCAGTATCCAAACCCTGCATGTCCTGCCAGACCTGTGCAGAGCTCCAGACCACCACGTACTTACTGTGAGACCACTAGAGGCAATCTCTGGTAGTGTCAGCGTGGCGGGAGTGGTCAGCCGATTTCGGGCTCTGGAAAGCTGCAACATCACAGCATCCATAAGCTAAAAGATAATGTACAGAAGCACTGCTGAGTGTGATTCCTGGACAGCTCTGGACAGTGTGCTGCAGAACCCTACAGCCTTCTGCAAGTGTTAAAACAACAACCGCTACCACCCCTCACCCTTCCAAGGACTCAGGAACTTATTGGGAAGGGGTGGCTCCCACACAAATGCAGTTCAACTGTTACCACCATCAGAGACTTATGAAACAGCTCAGGAGTGTTCAATACCAGCGACTGAAGAGAGAACAGCTATCCATGACAGGAATACCAAGGCTACGTAAGATCAATTACTGATGCCGTAGAAGCACCAGCAAACTCATCACTGGCTCTCCAGAAGAACAGGCATTAAGGAAAAAAAGACAAGCTGTCTTCTCAGTCTCCCCACTCCCACATCAGAGGTACAACTGCTGAATAACCAGCTATGAGCGAGGCCATACAAAAAAGAACCAGCTCATTGTGAGGCCAATCCTGCCAGAAACCACAGTTCAAAGGCTCTGTTCAGGCAGACTTCCTCTTCCAGAAGAAAAGGGGGAAGCACCATATGTCTCTTATAGAGCTCATGACTGCTAAGATGAAGGCACTTTGTATTACGACTAATATCTCCCCCTACTTCCACCTGAAAGTAAAAGGGAATAATTTCATTACCTAGCTTCTTCCTATGAGCAGCCCTTGCCCGTATGGAAACTAAAAAGGTTTCGTTTTCTCATGTTTGATGATGTGATGGATTCTAATGAGCAAGCTGAAATTCTGGTGCCTTCAGGGAGCATTTCCAAGCAGAGGGCTGGGCTTCACTGCCATGCAGCAGCAGCTGCTCTGTGTTAGACTCCAGCAAATACTACTGGCAAGAGAGAAGTCACACTCAGATTTTCAGAAAATCCTGAGTACTCTCATCTTGTGTTTGCTGATGGCTACTTCACTGCTGCTCTCGCCAGCAGCACTGATCAACCAAGACCATAAATTATGTAACAACATCATCCACAGAAGATCAAGAAGATCCTGCCAGATGATCACTGGTGTGCAATAGGGCACCGACTGCTCAGATTATTGTTCACCAGGATGTACAGCCCTGCTACAAATGCTAAACTAGCACAAATCCATGTAAAATGTCAGGTCACGTGGACACTTCTTGACACGGGTACACAACAGGAACAGCTGTGAAGTCTGTTTCCACTTAGAGATTCAGACAGTAATGTGCATTAACTGTGTTTAAAACAACACACGGAGGGGAAAATAATGCATGTTTCTACCCAGACAGCAGGGGCTTTCTCCTCACCTTGAGCACTTCCAAGCCAGTTTTGAACTGGTAATTCACATCTCTGTTCATAAGCAGGTAAATGGCTTGGTTCACATGGTTTCTAGCATCCTGGATCTGCAAAGATACAAATGCAGCCCAGTGAAAGAAACACTCCGTAGTAACACATGCTGGAAAGCAAATGTGTCCCCAATTATCTCACTGACTTTAAGAATGGTGTCTTCTCCAGTGTTAATGCCATGTCCAGATGTCAGATACTCACTAACACAAACCTACCACAGCTGCCCAGGAGCATTACTGGGTTCTCCACTCACAGACTGGAGATGCAGAACAGCGTGACAGCTACAACCTGGACTGTCAGTACCAATATTGTTGCTGTCCTGAAGTGACATCAGGCACTCTCATCCTGGGAGGGCTCTGGCCATGACTGCTTGGTAGGAATTCTCACTGCTAATGGCACACAGCAGTCAGCTCTAGCACCATGAACAACGATTTCATCCTGTTAGAGCTAAAACCAGCAACATCAGTGAGCAGCAAGCAGTGTCTCTGGCAGTATCCCAAAGTCCTTTTACAGTAAAATTGTTGGGATGGAGAGTTGTCTCCCACATCAAGAAGCTGTGCCATTGTGTGGGACCCGACCAGACTGAGGACTCAGCTGGCTCAGGTTCCCCTCGAGCAAGAGGAACGCAGTTCTCAAAGCCAGGTTGATAGGTGTGTCCTGGCTTTCACAGGAGCAAGGACAAACCACAGGAAGACAATGGCCCTGGGAGAGACTGACTTGGGTTCCATTTCAGGCAGCAGCACGAAAATTGAAGAACAAGCCCAAGGAGTAAATCAGAGGGTGCAAATGGAAGAGCTGAGCAGAGAAGCTTGTGTAAGAAGTGTCTGCTGGGAGAGGGGCAACACAGCTTGAGGTATTTGTAGTTTGATATACCCACAATGCCCTCCAGCAATGGCAGCTCCCAGCTCTACACCCTTGTAGAACCCTCCCTGGCATAGATCTGGCTCTGGTTCCTTCTAATGCAGAGCTCAGGAACACAGAACAGCCCTGCTTTTAGAAAGCTCTTGTGCTGGAGCCTACAGAGAGGAGTGAGAATGGAAAGTCCACTGTCAGATTGTAGAGAGACTCTGCAGGTACTTGGGCATCTCCAAACATCATCAGCTCCAGCCTTTACATCTCCCAGAGGCTTCTGAGCAAGCTAAACTGTTCCTGGCAGCATTACCCCACCAAGCAAGGCCAACCCTGCTGTCACGATTTGCTTCATTCACATTCCCCCTTGATTTTGCTCTGTTGTCTAATCAACTTCCTCAAAATTTGTGTGCCTGCACTTGTGTTCCTCAAAAACGTGCCTGTGCTACTTCTTACCCACGACTTCACTTTGTACAGAGAAACAAAACTCCAGCTGACATCACTCATAAAGCCAAGACACTTATGATCCTTTGAGATGCTAATTTTTAATTCAGACAGGCCAAAGATCACCATATAACCACTTTAAATGCTTCTGCACTCACTCTTTTAGGCACTCACACTCCATAGCTGAACAATGTTACAACACACAATGCAAGCAAATGAAGGAAGGTGTTTTCCATAAAAGCTGGTAGAAGTCTATCAACCAGGCAGCAACACAAACAGCCACAAAACCAGAGGCACTGCTGAGTGCTGTCACAAAAACTTCCCTGCTTTGCTGCAAGGCACAAACAAACTCAGTCAAGTCTGGCATTAGCATCCAAGTACACAATTTTCTAGATTTCTACAAAGTTACTAGGTAGAGCTTCCACTGCTTTCACTGCAGGCGTTGGGAACTGCACTCAAAGCCAAATGCACTCATCACCTAGAAAAACCTCAGCTAGGGCACAGGGAAGCACACTGAATACATCTTCCTCCAACCCACTCAGCTGTGACAAAGTAATCGAGGCAAACCACGTCTTCAGATGCTAGGTCAGGTCCTGAAATCAGGAATCTCCGAGCTAAAGGATGGGAAAGAGATTCTGGTTCTGGACAGCTGCATTCTTTTAACTCCTTAACTGAGGGAACTCAGACATGCTACTGGGACACAGTAATTTGTTCTCAGTGTACACAAATGCACCTGCAAGAGAACGAGAGCAAGCTGCTCAAAGCCCCCGAAGCTGCTCAAAGCCCCGCTAGCCTGGGGTGACAAGGGGAAGTTCTGCACAGGCACCTCAGGCACTCTGCTATGCAGACAGCCTTCAGATCAAGTGGTGTGTCTGGAATGAGCCCACCAAGGCACCCTGACTGAATTTAACTGATTGAACTGCACCTGCTTCCTCCCTTAGCTTTTCCCGCTGTAGCTCATGTGCAATGGACATCACAGTCTCTCTGAAAGACTGAAGGTGCTGCTCAGAGAGCACAGAGGCTATGGACGGGTAGGCATCTAGAGCCAGCAGGTACCTGCTGCAATTTCCACTGCTTGTCTTCCCGGAATGCAAAATGCAGGAGCTGATTGTTTCTGGGCATTTTCAGATTAACGTCCTTGAAGAAAGAAACAAACACATGAGAGCAAGAAATGCTGATATGCAGAAGGTGGGGGCTGGCAGTCGCATTCCATTCTGGCAAACTGCCCTCTGCAGCCCTGGCACAGCCAGAACCTCAGTGCTCCCACAGGGTGACATTAATACAAAGAACAGCTTGAAAGGCATTGAGTGAATCGAGATCCGGGCAGGACACATGATCTCAGCCCAGAAGGGCCCAAAGGACACTCGTTATTACACAACAAGGGCGGTAAAGGCAGGGAATCCCCGTGAAAGTTGACTCGAGCACTCACCACCGTGTGGTGGTGGCAGGAGGTGTCCGATGCCGGACCGTGACAAATTTCAACGGTTGCTGAAACATCCGGGCCAATTAGGGCGGACTGACAGAGGACACTGAGCGCAGGTAACACATGACCAGGGTGACCTCCCTCCCTGAGGCGATCAGAGGGTGACAAGGATGACGCCCACCCCTTGCAGTACAAAGCAAGAGGTGTGGCCAGTACTCACAGCTTGACACAGTGCATCTCCCTGCAGCGTCATCACACCTTTCACCTGGTCTGTGCTGGAACGAGAGGAAACATCGGGGTGACACATGCCACAGCACGGTTCCTCCTGCCCAGGCTCTGAACACCACACACACTTCCAAGTTCTTGGCCTGTGGTCAAGTCCTGTCATATTCTTTATGGGCCACCCCACCTTAAGTGCTCTGCCTAAAACATTACCTTTATTTTTGATCCCATTCTTATTCCATTTATCACCTGTCATCAATTTGGGTGCTGTCACAAACAGCTCTAGCAGGCACAAGCACAAGACAAGAAATTAATTACTGACATTGGAGTGTTAGGTGATTCCCACATGAGTTGAAAGCTACAAACCACACCCCATTCCAAGAAAAAAGACCCTAAATAAGTAAAACCCCACAACCTTAAATAAATAAAAAACCCAAACCCTTTGAAAGGTCCTGCGAGATGACTCACATCTACAGTGAGGAGAAGACTGAAGCACCTGGTTGGGCCATACCTTACATTTTATTAGATTAGAGACTCTTCAGATCAACACTGCAAGATCCACCTTACAACAACAAATTAAAACTAAATTAAGTTTAAATAAGATCTGAAGAAGACAACCTTCAAACTTAGTACAGAATTACTGCATGATTCCTTGCAATGCTGTGACATTCCTAAGGACTAAGGTGAACTGCTTTGTGACACGCTTGTGACCTCTGCCACAGCAGCTATTGAGGCCAAGGGACACACTGAAGATCAAAAAGTGGATATCAATTTCAGAAGAACTGCACGTCTATAGCATCTTCTGCAAAAGCCTCAGTTTGCTTTGTGTGAAGGAGATTTACTATTGTTATTTTAGGGAGATTAGGACAAAGGTTAAGATTTCTCCACAGTCAGGGTCAGAAACTGAGCCAAGAGCAGAATTCTGGTCTTGTAACTGCAACTGCCTGTGTCATAATCAGAAGAATGCCCCTTGGCAAACTGCCCACAGCACTGAGGTAACACCTGAGCAGGTGGTCATGAACCAGTGACTACATTATAGGTGCCAGCAGGACATGGCACAAGGCTGGCTCAGGCAGCCCTGGAACACAGCTACAGACTGTTACCTTCACCTCCCATGAGAGTTAGTTTGTTTCCCTTAAGGCAAAATCTCCTGTTAAAGAAAACCCACTATGCCAGGGCTTCTGCAAAGCCCCTCACCACCGATCCTCCAGGACCTGCACCCTTTGCTGCAGAGGGAAGTGACCCACGGACCACCACCACTTACCCTGATGTGCTTAGCACAAAGTTCTCCTGCTTGACAGCTGCTCCTGAGCCACTGGAGGGCAGGGCAAAGCGGTGGGAGGCCTCCTGCCCAAAAGAGGACACAGTGAGTGCTGGAGCATCTGCCTGGGCCCAGCACCCCATGAGCCAGGAACAAAGATAATGTGGACACCAGCAAGTGGCTGAATACGTAGCAGTCACCTCTGCCAGCCTCCTGAAGTCCACCAAGCAGAGCACTTGGATTTCATCCTACTGCAGGATCGGTGCAGCCCAGGAGAAGGCTCAGCACGTGCAACCCACAGCAAAAGGCATTTGGAAATCCCAGACCCTGGAGCTGGGCAGTGCCAGCAGGATCCCCAAGCTGACCACAGAAGGGGCAGCGCCCGACAGCTGAGCTCTGCACAACCTCAGGCACCACGGTGCTGCCCCTGATCACGGCTGGTCCTTACGCACGAAGGAAGCCTGGAGTGAAAACCAGCCCTCCACCTGGTTATCCTGGCTGGTGACTGCCCTTTACACACTTCACCATTAAAATTGTAATAACTTCTTCAAAACGGGCACTGTATGCACACACATCTATTGCAGTCTATTGTCACCTGCTACTGACTCCAGTCCAGGGCTTCTCAGTCAGCACCACGGCACTCTGACCTCCTCTGGCACTTGCCCCTCACCTCCACATTTCTGGCCCTGCTCTTCCATCACTCTGTAACCTCCCCAAACCACAGAGGTAAGGGGCTGGGCCTGTTGAACACTGACCCAGCAGACACACAGCGCACTCTTGGTGCACACAAGTCCCTTTGGCCAGTTCCCCACGAGCTGCTTGGAAAGAGTCGATCCTGCAGCGCATGCTCAGGCTGGAGAAAGGGGAGAAAAGTGCTGCCCACCTGCTTCAGCTGAACACATCAGGAGTGGGCATGCTGGGGAAAGGATGATTTTGAACAAGGAGAGTGCACGCTAATAAGTGCTGCACAGGGAGCAGCTGTCAGCTAAAGGCCACGTTGCTTGCTTCCACCACCACACTGTCAGAGTTACAGGCAGATCCAGATTCTCTGCTCCAGAAAATATCTGTATCTCAGGCAAATGCCTGGCAGATAGGTCTGGCTGCCTCCATGTGCCTTTTCAAAGCAGCTCTTAGCAGAGGGCCAAGAACAGAGCAATCTTGGGGAAATCAGCTTTACCTTAAGAGCAGAGGGCAAGCAAGCACTAGAGGCAGAACTGGACATGCATGGACGACCTTTCTGTGCAGCCTCTACCAAGAATTTTTTCCTCCACGGGAAACTTATCACCATTCCTTACACAGAAGGTCAAACAAAGCCACAACACAAAAACCAGACAAAATTAACTTCACCTTCAAAATATCCTGCAGCTGTCTCAAAACAGCATGGACCTCTTCTTGTAAAAGCCATTTAAATTCTTCTTCCTATGTCGTAGGAAGAGAGCAGTGGATTAGCATCAAACACCAGAAGCAAATTATTGCATCAAACACATAAGAAAATTATTTAAGTTCTAACTGTACTGCTATTTCCATGCTGTTTAAATAAAGCAGAACAAAAGATTTCTTCCTGATTTGTTAGAACACCTCATTCTCCACATCTCCACTCCAGTTCAATGAACTGTCCTCATTCTTGCCCTTTCTTTAAGAAAGCAACATTCACACGGATCACTGTACCAAAAAATCTAGAATTGAATGTGAATTTCAGAGCAAAGTAAAAATCCTGCTGCTTCAAAAACTGGGGCATCCTTTTAAGCTGTTGGGATGGACTCACCTGGCTGCCAGACACCCACCCAGCCTCCCTCACTGCTCCTTCCTCAGTGGGTCAGGGGAGGAAATAAGATCACTGGCCACGGTAAAGATTGGGAGATCCAGTACCAACTCCTGGCAAAGGCAACACTGAATCAACTTGCAGACAAATTTGTTGCTAATTAGGTGGTGAGAAACAAAGCTAAAAACTAAAATCGGTATCCCCCACCCCCCACCCCCAGCATTTCCCCAAGCAATAGCAGCCTAAAACCAAACCAAGTTAAACTGAAAAGGGGGAGGGAACACGCACAGGCTGGGGACTCCCAATCACTGGGGCAAATTCAGTAATGAACAAGTTTGGAACTGATAACTCGCTGCCTTGAACCTCCATCGGCTGCTGCCAGAGAAGCCTGTACAAAGCAGACCCTCAAAGCACAGCTAATGTTTCTGTTAAACCATGAGACCCCGTGCAGACCATCAAAGAAGTGGGGAACAGAAGCAAGCTTGGGACAAAGAGAAGATTGCCACTTGTCATCCCGTAAGAAAAGAGAAATTTTCCATGGGGAGAGTTCTGAGCAGGTTGCCCATAGAAAAAATAGGAAAGGTATGGTCAACTCAGAACTTCAGGCTTGTGGTTCCTCTGCTAGACCGTTCCTCTTCACCACCATGAACAGAACCCCCAGCTGATGTGTCATCACCTTATGCAAGAGTTATCCCAACCACCAGTAGGACAAAGTCAGGTTTGTTTCAGCAAACATTTATCCAAGGCAGGCAATATAACAAGGCCAGGCAGGATTCCCTGTTATCCTTCACAGCAGCCTGGGTGCAGGACCACTGACTTCAACCCTTTAATTCTGTTTTGGGTTTCTGGGAATTATACTGATCACAGAATGTCCTTAACTGGAGGGGACCCACAAGGATCAGCAAGTCCAAGCGTGGGCTCTGCACAGGACAGCCCCAAGAACTCCAGCATGTGCTTGACAGTGTTGTCAAAACACTCCTTGAACTTTGTCAGGCAGGGTGCTGTGACCACTGTGCTGCGGGGAGCTTTCCAGTGCCCGACCATCCTCTGGGTGAAGAAACTTTTCCAAATATCCAGCCTAAACCTCCCCTGACAGAGCTTGATGCTGTTCCCTCGGGTCCTGTCACTGATCACCAGAGAGAAGACGGATCTGCAGCTCTTTCACTCTGTAACCCTCACCCTCCTCCAGGTTCCCAAAGGAACGGTGATCCCAAGGACAGCCTTTAGTACCTCCAACACCCACCACCACCATGCAGGCGTTTCTACTCAAAATCCCCATTGGTGTCTTTCTTTCCTCTAGTCACAGCAAGAATTCTCCCTTCCCCTGCCCATTAATTTTGGACTAAGCCAAGTTCGTGCACATCTCTACACTGCACAGTTGTATTTCTGCGAACGCTGGTCATACTCCTCTAAACCATATGACATTAGAAAAATCTGTTTTCCTGTGTGGCTTTCCACGCAGACCGATGGATCTCTGAACCCCTTCTCCAGACCGGAGATTTCACTCCTCCTCGGGGCTCCTGTCACGGGGAGGCCGCAGCGGTGACTGCTCCGCGCCGTCCCCGCTGCTACCCGGTCACTCGGGCGGTTCGAGCACCCACCGCGTGCGGGGCCGGTCAGCGGGACACCGAGGTCAAAGGGCACATTCAGGGAGCAGGGCGGCCCCGGCCTCGCCACCCCAGGCCCACCGGAGGAGCGGCGCCGGCGGCAGAGAGACCCGGGCGCCGCTGGTGGGCGAGGCGGGAAGGGGCCGCGGCCTCCGAGCCACGCGGGGACGGGGTCCGGGCGCCGGTCCGACAGCCTGGCCCGACAGCACGGCCGGAACTTGGGCAGCACCTGCGGTCAGGGCAGCTGCTCTACGGCCGGGCCCGGGCGGGCCCCGCACAGCGCTCGGCCCGGAGCC
>VYZQ01077688.1:0-12095 GCA_013400655.1 Mystacornis crossleyi
TGTCCAAACCAGGACACTCTCCCCACCTGGTCTGGGGAGCTCTGGCAGCCTCCCAGACAGACTATTACTGAGGAATACAAAAAGTCTGATTTTGGAACTCCCAAACAGGGGTCCTTGGCAGATACTGAAGGTTTATCTGTCCCTTCTCCCTTACCCCATCCCTGGCCAGAGTGGGAATTTGGCCTTGTCTGGAGCATGGCTGGCATGCGGGGCCAGGAACAGCTGCCCAGATAAGGAGATGGCGGAGGAGCAGGGGTGCTATCAGATGTAGCCCTGCTTTGGGACAGGGATTAAGAGTGGAGAGGCGGGTGAGTCAGGATCCCTTCTGAATTCACAGCAGTGACTCCTTGTGTCTGTCCCTCCTTCCTCCTGTGGGACCTCTCATCTCACAGTGCTGAGCCTGGGTGTTAAAGGGGTTGCTGAGTGGGTTTCCTTCTGTCTGAGCAAGGGCAGGCAGCTACTGGTTTCTGATTCCTACATGAACCTCTGAGATCAACTTTGTTTTTAAGAAGAAACTTTTTTAGAAGTCACGTGATTTTGGAGGGCTGCAAAGTGTGGTGTACCTTAATAGCCATAAGGAGATGTAAATAACCCTTTGAAACTCTTTTTATCCCAGTGAAGGGTTTTGGTTATTTCCCATGGTACCTCTGGGATTGTCATCTTCCGGGTGAAAGGAAAATGGGATGTTTTGTCCCACTACTGTGGTGCCATGCAGCCACTGCCACATGGTCATGTAAATACATGCTGTGGCATCTTGATGTGCTTGACATACTTGCTTTCATTCTATACTTTTATTTCTGGAGTACTGGAAGATCACCGGAGTAGAGGCTGGCAGAAGAGTAAGCTAAAGAATTCCTTTTGGTGTCCCCTCTAAGTGATGGTGGTGTAAAAGCAGCTCTCAGCTGCTCTGCAGAGTGTGACATGTCCTGAACTCTTTGCTGGAGCTGATTGTGCCTGGCTGTGCCCAGAGGGAACTGTTCTGTGACTGTTGGGGTGATTCGGGGCCAAGTAAAGCCCAAAGTAGTGAGCACCTGATTGATGGTGCATGGCTTGAAAGCACTGGTAGCCTTTTAGCTCACCTGTGCTGCAAAGTGCTGTATTAGACTGGGGGTTTGGGTCTGTCCAGTTCCTGAGCTGAGGTGTGGTGGGTCAGAAGTGGTGGCTCTGTGTGCAGCCACCTCCTCTGCCTCTGCTCATGGCCTGGGTGTGTGTTCTGGTGGCCCTGCTGTGTGTAGCACCCCAGGGACAGGAGGTGGGGGCTTTTCTCCTGGCCATCGTGAAAAATAGCGAATCTTGTCCTGGAAGAACTGTGGCCAAGGGAGGAGAAGTCAGAAGGTGGGTGGCAGATCAGGAACTGGCTGCAGGAGATGCTGGATGAGCTGGGGCCCCACAATGTCCTGCCCAGGCTCTGCTCCCTGAGAGGTGGTGACACAGGAAGAGTTGGGTGTTCCTGTTGGTCGGGGTTGTGCCCTGCCTGTAGGAAAGCACAGAGCAAGGTCTTAATTAAGGCAGCAGTAAGGAAGCAGGAGTGTCCTGGGAGGCAAATGGAGAAGCCTTCAGAGCGTTGCGGTCTGTGTTTAGTTCCCATGTGTCTGAAAGCTTTTCGTAAATGTGTGGTTCAGAGATGGGGTTAAGATCCAGGATTTCTGTGGTGGCTAGCAGCTGCCTTAATCAAGGAGTTTCCAAACCCTTTTGTGCTGAAGGCTACATGGAAAGGTGTCTTGTGGGACACCCCTCTTCCCCAGCCTGCAGATGTCAAAACACTCTGCCAGGAGAGCACTCAACACACTCGAGTCTGGATTTGAGACCTCAGCGAACAAAAGAAAAATGCCTTATAAATTGCTGACTTGGAAATTAAACCCAACATGCCCCTACTTAGCCGCTGAGCTGGAGGCAGAGTTGCCTCATGGGACTGCCCTGGGGCTGCTGCTTGTGGTGCAGGGCTGAAGTTTGCAGGGGCAAGAAGTAAATCTGGGTGGTCAGCCTGGATTTGTAAACAGTTTTTAATGTTTATATATTTACATTTAAAATGTGGTTTTATAAAAACAGGGAGGTCTGGGAGTAGGCTGTATAGTGCAACAGCACCTTAGGAAGGATGCTTGCCAGCCTCAGACTGTCCAGGGTGGTTGCTGGGTATCATTAATCCCTGCCAAAATGAAGAGTTTAACATATCAATGTCAGGTTTCAACGTGCAAAGGGCACAGTTCGGGCATGTGCTGGCAGCACCTGGCCCAGCAGTGTGAGGTGCTCACCCTAAAAAACCCCGAATGTGCCCTCGGTGTTGGCTGTCTGCTGCACTGGAGTGAGGGTCTGACTGATTGCTGGGTAGTTCAAATCCTTCAGGTCTTGTCTGTGGCTGTGTTAGAAACTCCCCATGAGCAAGGAGTATTCTCCTGGCTCACAGGGGACGAGGATGGTTCCATTCACACGGGCAATTATTGGGTTGGTGGTTGTGCTCAGCAGCTGAGCAGAGGGTCAGGATGCTGGTGCTGCATCCGTGCTCAGAGGGATCATTCTGGGAGTTTGCCATGGTTTGTCTCACAGACCTGTGTCCCTCCCCAGGTGTCCTGGTCGGTGTGGTCCTACGCTACGGCATCCATGTCCCCAGCGATGTCAACAACGTGACCCTTAGCTGCCAAGTGCAGACCAGCCCTGCCACGCTGCTTGTGAACGTCAGTGGGAAGTACTATGAATACACCCTGAAGGGGGAAATTAGCGCCCAGGAGCTCAACAACGTCCAGGATAATGAGATGCTGAGAAAGGTAAGGAAGGCAGTGATAGAGGGGTGAGCAGTGCTTCCCACTCCCTCCATGGGGACAGGTCCTGGATCTGCTGAATTAAGTGTTTTTATTTTGGTTTTTTAACTTGTGGTTGTGATGAGTGGTAATTTATACGTTGAACACAATGTAGTGAAACTCTAGTTTTAGCTCATCTTAATTTAACTGTTTAGACTCTGGGATTTGTCTCCAGAAGATCCCAGACATATCCTCAGCGTTGCCCCAACAGGATTCATGTGGTGGTGGTACAGGGCTTTCTCCATATATTACTTTCTTATTTGTGTTTTGTCTTGCAAAGTTTTAACAAATCATTTTACTGTGGTGGTTTTTTTTTTTATTTCTTTCTTAACAGGTGACTTTTGATCCTGAAGTATTCTTCAACATTTTGCTTCCTCCCATTATATTTTATGCAGGCTACAGCTTGAAAAGGGTACGTGCCTTTACAGTGCCGATGTTTTTAGTTCCTCTGCCTCCAGAGAATATTTAATACTTGCGAGTGCTTTAATGCTTGCTCAGCAGGCCAAGGCTGCGTGGATGGGTATGGTTTTCCTCAGCAAATGTGGGATTGTGGGAAGCAGAGCTGAGAGTGCCCCCATTATTCTTGTCTGCCCCTCTGCCCCGGGAAGGGTCAGCGACTTTAACCATTCCCAGCAGGGGTTTTGGAGGTCAGCCAGGCCATTTCAGCCATCCAAGGCCTTTCCAGGCACATGGGAGTGTGGGAAGGTTTTAGAAAGCAGCAGCTCTCTGAAATGCTGACTTGGAAGGAGAGTAGAGTGATGCAGTTTAGCTTGCGGGAGAAGGAAGGAGGAATGCTGCTGGGTTAGGAAATCAGTTCCCAGGACTTGGAATAGCACCTTATTAAATGCACAGGTATGAGAAAATGGTACATTCATGTTTATTAATGCTGCATTAACTGCTGGTCTAGCGCTCTGCTGTGCTGGGCACCCTGTACCTGTCCATCTCCAGAGGTGTTTGAGATGGGTCCAGGTTTCTGTGGACACTGTGTGGGTGCCTGTGTGGGCTTGAAATACATTGTTAGCAAAATACAATTCAGTTTTAGTTTTTTTTCTCCTGCTAGAGGCACTTCTTCAGAAACTTGGGATCCATTCTGGCATATGCTTTCCTTGGCACTGCCATTTCCTGCCTGGTGATTGGGTGAGTAGATGGTTCTTCCACAGGGTTTTGAGC
This sequence comes from Mystacornis crossleyi, assembly GCA_013400655.1. Taxonomy (NCBI): domain Eukaryota; kingdom Metazoa; phylum Chordata; class Aves; order Passeriformes; family Timaliidae; genus Mystacornis; species Mystacornis crossleyi. The sequence goes on from VYZQ01077688.1 coordinate 3,966, forward strand.
TGTGCTTGGGAAAAGTGCTCTGAGCCTGGAGCTGAAGCTTCTAATCCCACCCCTGAAAGGTCACACAGGCTCTGCAACTGCTGCTCAGCAGCAGCAAATAATACTGTTTACTGTCCAAACTTCTGCTGCACGAACAGGGTGGTGCTGTCTAATTGCAAAGTGCTCCCTCAGCATCCCATGAGAATAATTATTCATGGCAAGAAAAGATTCACACATCTCTGAAGATTGTATTGAAAAATCAGCAATTTCATATTAGTGAGAGCATAAGCCCTCATAAACATGAGACACAAGAGTAGAGGGTAGGATCATAAGTGCTAGTGAGCACAGATGTGTTTCAAATTATTTATCCCTCTGTGCAGAGGCAGCTGGATGATTCCCACTCTGGATAGTAGTACGCAGGCTGGCATAGGGTGTTTTCCAGTGGAGTCCAGTGGACTCAAGCAGACTCAGCATCTGCATTATCTGCTCCTCGCTGAAAGTTTTGGCCATTTCAGAGTCAGTTCAAGGTCACGTCACTGAACTGTGTTAATGTGCATCACTGCGAAGTGATTGTGTGACCCCATAAGCCTGGCTGCTGCTTTTCTTTAGCCATGTTGTGCTCCTGGAGGAGTTCTGGTCCCAGTTCCCTGCTGGCACCATGTTTGTGCACCGGTTCAGAGGGTGCTTTGGTGTGTGTGGTTCAGCACTCACCTCCAAGATTGTGGCCCTGGGGTGTCACCAGGCTCAGCCCATCCCATCCCATGCAGTTCGTTGGTGTCCTGGCATTTGGATAGCTTTAATCTGGTAAATTTAGGGAAATCAAGCCCATATGAATGTTGTTTTAATGCATCGCAGAGATGTGTAACTGCCTCTTCTGATCTCCAGCTCTGTCGTGTATGGCTGCGTGGCACTGATGAAAGTCACTGGGCAGCTCAGGGGAGATTTCTACTTCACTGATTGCCTCCTGTTTGGGGCCATCGTGTCAGCCACTGACCCAGGTATGTTACATGCTTTCCCTACATTTTGGTCTGGTTTGAGCTGTGGGGCAGAGGGGAAGAAAGTCTGAAACCCCTGTGAGTTCCCTCCTTCTGAATTTTGGAGCTTAATTTATTTGTGACATTCTTAGAGGTCAGATTTGTCTCTGTGCCTTTTAATTTTCTTCAGTTATGTGTAATACAGCTTCCAAACCTCTGCTTTCCTGAATCCTTGTTTGCAGTGAAGTCCTAGGCAGCCTCTCTCTTGACTTTGTTGGGGTTTGGCATTGTGTCTCTGCCACCCTGTGCCAGCAGCTGTTGCAGAACAAGATGTATAATGTGGGGAGGGTTCAGTTGAGAGTTTTAGTTAGTTTAGCTATTTTCTCCTGCTTCCAGTTTGGTTGGATTTTGGCAGGGGCTAATCTAATTGAAATTAGATTAATGAGACACCTTAGTGAATAGTACTGGGGACAGTAGTGACATCTTGGTTTACTGATGCACTTTATAAATCAAAACTATGAAAAACATGCCTTGTCCAACTAAATTGAACTTAGTTCACGATAGCTTGCCTGTGGTAGCTGTTTACTTGAATGCTCTCACTTCATGTAAAAACACAGGACTCCAAAAAGACCTCTCTTTGCTCCTGCCATTTGCTGAGCAGGGCTGGAAATCTTCTAATGCTTAGAAATGCTGCAGATGAGCTGTCGGTGTCACGTCCCTCCTTTCGTCTTGAAATAGGAACAAGAAGATTTCACAGATAGAAATGGTGTATTTCCCTGTGCATAAATGGGTTAAATCCCCTCAGTGTGCCCTGAGTGCTGTTCAAAAAGACTTTCATGGAAGTTGATTTGAATTGGCTCAGCCCTCAGCCTGAACTGTGCCTGATGCACCATGTGGTACATCTTGCTTGCTTTGGATGTTGTGATGTTCCCGTGAGGCTGATATGCAAAATCTGCTGCTTTCCATTATCTTCTTGGAGCTGCTGGATCACGGAAGAGCTTGAGGGAACTCTGATCGCTGCCATGTGGCTGTAAATCACTGAAACACCCACATGGGGTTTGAGCCAATGCCTGGCTATTTCCAGTCAGGTCTGAAACGTTACGTGTCTGTGCTGGCACTTGGAATGTGTTGAATCCAAGGATTTCTCTCAGAGTATCAGGAATGGAAAGGAAAGGCAGTCCTCATCATGGACAAGCCTGATCCTTCTGGCCTTCTGCAGGTGGAGGAAGGCTCTCCCTGATGCCCCAAGCTAGTGGCATCCCAACAGCTGGGTGACTCATGCCAGCCTGGTACTGTGGCTCAGCCCATGAGCTCAGACCCAGCTTAGCTAAGCTAAGTTAAGCTAATTTATGTCTGCCTGCAAAAGATTTAATAGGCCAGGATGCGTTTTAGTAAAAGGAGGAGAGAAATGATGAATCAAATCCAAATCTTAAAGAGCAGAAGGAAGACTATCAAAGGGAGCACAGGGGAGCAGCTGGCACCATCGCAGCAGTGGCACAGATGTGCAGGAAGGCAGCTTTATAAAAAGGACGTTTTGTCTTTAATTACATCAAAATAACAGCACCTTTTTGAATGTCTCTCTATTTTTCTATTTGTCAGTGACTGTCCTTGCCATATTCCATGAACTCCAGGTCGATGTTGAGCTGTATGCCCTTCTCTTTGGCGAAAGCGTCCTCAATGATGCCGTTGCCATAGTGCTGTCTTCGTAAGTGTCCTCTGTTTTTATTTAGAATTGTTATGTATGTTACGTGTCAGGGGTTGGAGGGAGCCACTCGGCCTTGCCCCTGTAAAATAAGAACATGAGTGTTTGCAAGAGCATCTTAAGTGTCCCAAAAAGCTGTAGTGACATTCTGATGCATGTCCTCATTGCTTACCACTGCTTGGGATTACAGATTGCACTTACAACTTCCCCCTGCATGATGGATAGTTCTGTTTTGCTTTCGTGGTCAGTTGACCCATCCATAGGGAAGATTTTATGGTCCTCTGAAACAGGAAAAGCACCAGGTCTGCTTTTCAGCCACATGATCCCACTGAACCCCCTTGCTGATGGTTTTGCTCCTATGTGCATTGCTTTCCATTCATAAATACCTGCTTTTGTTTAGGTGGAAATAGCTGGTGAAGCAGCTGTTTCCCTTTTCTCCCCACTTCGAGGAGTTAATGTTCTTACAGCTGGAGTTAATGTCCTTGACTGAACACATGGGAAACTTGCTGCCTTTCTAAAGAATGTTTTATATTCTTTAATATTTTATGTCCTCTGCATGCAGGACGTGTTTTATCTGCATTTTCACTGTGTTGTCGTCATGGGAATTTGTTCGGGAATATATAATACCTGCAATGGTGACAGCTTAACATATAGCTAAGACTAATGGAGAAAATATTTCTGGAATACTTGTCACTCCAGCGTGCTGGTTGTGTGGGTTTCACTGGAGGCAGCAAGTAACACACTGTGAGCTGTGTGTTGTATTTACTGAATTGAGTGTTTCTGTTGGGGTTTCTGGAACTCTTTGTATTGCTCACTCTGGCTTTTCTGCTAGATGTATCACCGCTGGTGCGAGAGGAAACGCTGCACAGCCAGATTGTGTTTTAGAAGTGATCATGAGTGAGGAGGGGATGGGGTCTTCCAGCCTGTGCTGGGAGGTTCTGGGTGGAAGTGGGTGGATTCAGCTTCAGAGTAATGGAATTTGTGGTGGATCTCAGCATGTGTGGGTGACGGCACTGCGTGCAGTGATTTGCCTCTTGCACAGCTTCAGTGCAGCTCTGTAGCTGTTGCTCTGACTTCCTGCTTTCCTTTCTCCACAAGCTGAGCTCAGTCCACCCCCTCCCCGAAACAGGATAATTTGCACCAAGGCAGCAGCTCCGAGTTCACACAACAGTTATTTTATTTTGCCTCACCACTGCAGGCAGGGGAGGATAAGGAGCTGGGCTCTTTGATGGCTTTTGCCCATGGCTCCTCTCCTGTCTGCTTTCAGCCCTGGACAAATGTCTGTTCCCGTGCTTAAGGGACAGGATCTGTGGCTTTCTGTTCCTGTCTTGGCTTGGCGTGGCTTGGCAGCAGGAACTTGTTGCAGGATGAAGAGGAATTGAACCCAGAACCGAAAGCTGGTGGGCAGTGAGGTGCCAAGGCTGCAGTTTGGGAGCAGAGGGGTAAATGCAGCTGCAGGGTCTCTACCTGCTTCTTCCAAAGGGAGGATTCACAGGGATTAAACACCGTGGGGAGCCCCATGGGCAAGGACAGGGGAAATAAAGGGCAGCTGGCATTCATGTCTTATTGGGAATGCAGAGAACAAAACCAGAAGGAGAACTGTAAGAGGTTAAAATGCAAAACCAACGTCCAAAGAGTTGGTTATGAAGGGGAAATGAAATCAGTCGGGATTTAAAAAAAACTGAAACCTGAAAACCCAGAATAAGAGCATGTTGGTGAATGAGAAGTATAAGATGGGATTGATGAAAGGAATTAAATCATGGAGAAATCTGGAGCTTGCAGTGTAAAAGGCAATGCAGAAAAATGAAATGTATTAAAAGCAGGGAAGTTTAGCAAGGGAAATTACCTGCAATGTGTTGGAGAGGGGAGGTTTGTCATTTGTGTTGCAGAAGAATGTTGGTGTGTAGTTCGGGGAGAAAGCTGCAGGATGTGTGTGCAAGGCAGTAAGTGTCTGTTCTCAGCAGATTCAACAGCAAATGTTTATGAAGTTCACATCCAGGAGTTTTAACAGAGTGAGCCAAGGGATTTCTAACTAGGAAGTTAATGTTTTCAACAAGTTTACATCAAGGAGAGTGATGTAAGGAGTTGATAAATGGGATTTAGGAGCTGGATAAGGGCCCCCCTGTATCTCAGCCTTTCTAGGTAGAACAGTGGAACGGCTGATGCCAGGCTCAGCTCATCAGGAATTAGGAGGGATCAGATTGAGAGATGGGATCAGCACTGCAGACTGTTTGCTATCTCATCACAAAGGTCTGGTGGATGCAGAGAATGGTGTTGCTGTTGTGCATGGCACTGCCTTGCCTTTGCTACCCTGTGATATATATTTGGAACTCGGAGCAGTGCAAACCAAATGTAGTGCATATTAACTGTGGCAGAATGGGAGAAGTTCTCCAGGGGATGTTCACATCAGCCACCTCATTGGAGAAATGCAGGTTTCCTGCTTGAATGCTTTGTGGCCCCACAGCACCTGGCATTACGGAGAGCTGGTGCCAAACCCCACAAATACCACCATAAATGACACACCACATGAGGCACGGGCTTTGGTCTCCTGCTCTCTAACGTCCAGGAGTAAATGCAAAGCCAGGCCTAGGTGGGGTGGCTGATCCCAAATTCCCCAGGACAGGGAGCATGTTCAGCCACTGCACGCTGTGATCCCAGGGGATTGCAGTGTGCTGTCTCCCTGGTTCCTCAGACTCAGTGTTTGCAGCAGTTGTAGCACTTTGCAAGGCTCGTGTAGCACTGTGAGGTGCCTCTCCCTCCAGACTAAGCAGTTTTGTTCTTGTGCTTTCTCTCCTCTTCCAGCTCAATAGTTGCGTATCAGCCAGCGGGTGACAACAGCCACACATTTGATGTCACAGCAATGTTCAAGTCCATTGGGATCTTCCTGGGGATATTCAGTGGATCTTTTGCTATGGGAGCAGCTACTGGAGTTGTGACAGCTTTAATATCCTTTTCATTGTTTGTTTCTTTTTCCAAGTGTTTGCATAACAGCTTCTTCTTATTTTTTTCTGCAGTGCATTTCACCCAGATGTTTAATTTTTTTTTCCCCCTAAATTAATGAAGTGCCATAGCCTTTTTAGGGGCAGACTGTGTAGCTGTAATACGCAATTGGATTTGATATGCTGTTAGCCTGCATTGTCTCTCCAAATTGTCCTTAACCATCTGCCACGTCACCAAGTTCACCAAACTTCGGGAGTTCCCATTGCTGGAGACCGGCTTGTTCTTCTTGATGTCCTGGAGCACGTTCCTGCTGGCTGAAGCATGTGGATTTACAGGCAAGCTCCAGCTTTACAGCCTTGCCTCTGGGATGGAGATCTGCAGGGATGATGGGGCCACTGAGTTTTGCTCTCTCAGTATCCATTGCAGCTGAGGCTCTCCCTCTGCCTGCAGATGTTTAATGATTCTGGGTGCTGGGATTACTGCATTAAGTTTCCTACAGTCCTGGGGTGCAGCTCGGCGCCATTTTCCTGACCAGGAGTCTAATGTGATGCTCTGCTCCCCAGGTGTGGTGGCTGTGCTCTTCTGTGGGATCACACAGGCCCATTATACGTATAACAACTTATCTACAGAATCCCAACACCGAACTAAGCAGGTGAGAACTCCTCAGACCCCTTCAGTCTCTCTGAATTTCAAGTTCAGTACTTCTTCCTTCCCTCCGGCCAGAATTACGTGCATCTGTCTTTTTACAGCTGTATTTTACTAGGGTTGCTTCTGCAGAAGTATTTATTGCATGACAGATGGGCTAACATGCTTTTCTTGTTAAATCTATATTATGTCTAACTCACTTTTAATTTGTTTTTCTCTTTCAGTTGTTTGAGCTTCTGAATTTCTTGGCAGAAAACTTCATCTTCTCCTACATGGGACTTGCACTGTTCACCTTCCAGAACCATGTCTTTAACCCTACCTTCGTGGTGGGGGCCTTCGTATCCTTTGGAGCCCAATTTGTAAGACAAAGAAAGAAAGGGAGAGGTGCCTCATTCCCAATTTGTGTTTTTTATTCAAATGAGTGGGTTTGTTTTTTCAATCAGTCTGGCTTTATTTTTAAAAGGGGATTTCTGCCATGTAGTGGTGCCTTTGCTGGTTATTTTAAGAAGATGGAGATTCTTTTTCCAGCTTTTCTGTTTTTTTTTTCCTTCCCGCTGTCTTCTCTCCTCTCATGGACATCCAGATCAGCTGCTGCAGGGACTCATCATTCAATGTGACCATGATACCAATGCCAGGCATTGTCATGTGGCACCAGGGGGGGCTTTGCAAGGGGGGGCTGCCTGGTTTAGCTGTTTATTTCCTCTTTTCTCTGCTAGTGCACTTGGTTAACCCTGAAGAAAGCCTTTTTTTGGTCAAACAGCAGTTACAACTACAGTAGGTGCCTCTGAATGATGTAATGAGAAAGGATTTCCCATTCTGCAGACTGATGCTAACGGGAACAAGGGCCCTGGTATGTCCCAGAAAAACAAGAATTTTGAAGGAAGTTTTTTCCTATCACAAGGAAGCCACTTAAATGTGCAGAATTATTTTCACCCTTTGCCAGCACTGAAGCAAGTTTATACTGATAAACAAAACGTTTTTGCCACTGCTGGCTCATGGGTTTGCAGCAGGCTCAGCTGAATTTCTCTGATCAGCTTTGGTGGGGTCGCAGTGGGGCAGAGAGTGTGAAGAGCAGAGAAATGCCATTTGGGCAATTATATTGGAATTTTGTGCTGTGCCTCCTCAGTGGGAGCTGGGTAACTCACTGATGAAATAGCTCATTCATGAGAGAGATCATGAAATACGTCTCCTATGCAAATTGTGATGTTCAGGAAAGAACATAAAAGCTAGAAGCATTTTTCATATTATTCAAGGCTGTGCTGAATACTGGCTTCAAGATTATTTTTGCCTTTTTTGTCTGGGTGCTGGTATTAAAAGACACAACTTCAAAGATGAAAAGCAGCATGAAAGGGCTGGTGATTCTTGCATCTCGCAGGCTATGAATACAGAAAGAGTATTAGATTTTTTTTTCCCCCCTTCTCAATGGCTGCTGCTTTCATTTCGCTGAATAATCTTTGGGAATGGGACTTGGCTTAAAGTTTCAAACCCAGCTGTGAAGTGTGGCATGCTGGGGAATGTCAGAGGGGTTGTCATAGCTATGATAACTTGAGCTTCACAGATGACAAACAATTCTTGGGGTGCCAAATGGACCTGGCAGCAGAGAGCATACTATGGGAAATGGTGGTTTTTCTCTCCTCTCACTTGTCTAACATGTCCTTTCATCATTTCCCTTATTTATTTGTGCTTGCCTCTATGATTTTCCTGAATTGCAGTGTGTGCTGTGTTTCAGCGAGGCAGTAGCCTGCTCTTCCCACAGTTCCGTAGCACTCAGAGCTGGGTTATTATCTTTGCAGCCAGAGCACCGGTGTTTCTGTGGCTCCCAGTTTCCGCTGGGCAGTAGAAACTGGCTCTGTGTGCAGGTGGGATGTGATGGGAGACACAGGAAGAGCT
>VYZQ01077820.1:0-17510 GCA_013400655.1 Mystacornis crossleyi
CCCCCCCCCATCTCCCTCAGCCTCACCAGAGCCCTTCTGCTGCATTTGAGTGCTGCCCGGTGCTCCCCAGGTTCCAGACCCTCTGAGCTGCAGCCAAAGCTGCTCCAAACCTGGCCCGAGCCACCTTCCACCTTTCATCATGACCTTGGGTCTGTGGGGACCCCGGGGGACTGCAAAAATTCAGGGACTGTTCTGTCCCCCCAAAACATCTCTGCCAGCACTGTCGTACCCCCAGCCCATGGTGCTGGACACGGCAGCTGCACATGGAGCACACAGAGTTAGTGATTTTATTCCCTTTGGAGCAGAGCCAGGCATCCAGCCGAACGTCCCCTCCTGTTAAAAACAGCTCTTTGACATCTTTAATGACCTTAGCCCAGGGAGGCAGCAGCTTCTGAGAGTAGAGTGGCAGTGTTAGGAGCTCAGTATCTCAGCCAAGCAATGCCTGGTCCTCTCGAGGCTCTGTAAACCCCTCTTCCAGCTCTTCTCTGCTGGGTTTGCCTGTGAGGATAACCAGGGACTGCTTCCGTGCATCAGTGCCACGTTTTATCACGTGCCAAGTGTTTGCAAAGCCCTCTATACTTCGTCCTGCTTTTCCCAGGGCTGGAGCGCAGTTCCTCCCCTTCACCTTTCTCCTTGGCCATCTGCACTGCTCCCATCTCTCCACTTTGCAGGGGCAGGGGAGTGCAGGCATGGAGGCAATTAAAAGCAAAGCCTGGTAAAGACCAGCATTCCCATGCCCTGGCCTTGCTTAAACACCCTGAAGCATTCCAGCACTGAACTTAAAAGAACAAGTAGTCCCATAGTGAGTTAAGGGCTTGCAAACCTGAACCTCTTCTGCACTGCACTAGCTGCTCCTGAGAGTTCCTGCAGGTATTTTAAGCACGGGTCTACAAATGTTTTAAAATACGGGAACAGCTGTGAGCAGTTTCAAAATAAAAGTCAAAATTAGAAAGAGCCCCTCCTTAAAAAAACCAAGAGCAGTAGTGTCTGCATCTGCTGGTGAGGAGCAGGGACCCTGCCTAGGCATGGGTGCTTCCAGCACAGCTCTGAAATGAAGTGACACTCTGGCCATGCTGGGCAGGCACAGAATGACTCAGAGAGGTTTATGAAGTAGGAAGTTCATAAAGGCCCTCTAAGGGCTGGGTGTCCAGATCCGCTTCAGCTGGGTGGTGAGTAATAAGGCGAAAGCTGATGAACGCACATGTGGTGCAGGAGCGGTGGAAGGTGCTGAATGGGCTGCAGAAATCCGGGAAGGGCAGAAATGTTTGGGTTTTAATTAATGCCCTGATGTACAAATACTGGAGGCTGGGGATGCAGGGAGCCACGAAAAGAGAGTCGTGGTGACCATGGCTGTCTTCTTTAGCCAGCCCCCCTGGAGATATGCATAATGCCCTCCATGCTGGGGGTGCTCAGAGGTTTAATGGGCAGAGCTCCCCTCCATTGCCCTCCAGCACCCCTACAAGCTCACAGAGACATTGGGGTGGTGTTGCCTGCTGGGGTCTCTTTCCTGCTCCTTGCAGAGTCCTGTACCAGCTCTGAGGTATCTGAGATGCCCTTCCACACTCAAGAGAGCCCCACCTCCCCCCAGCCTGCTGAAGGCTCTGGCACCCACTCCAGGTGGTGCAGGCAGCATGTCCCACTGCACTGAGATCTCCTCCCTCCTGTCCCAGCTTTAATCATCTCCAGAGCACCAATGTGTGGGTGCTCATCTGTGATGGAGGGGATCTGTTGTGCTTCTTTGCCCTTGTGTTACTTGAAAAAGGGAAAGACGAGCAGATTTGTCCTCCCCAAGGAGAACACAGGACACTGATCCTAAGGGAGTAAGACAGAGTTGAAGGGTTGAGAAAAACATGATAGGGACCAAAATATCTCCAGGAAATGAGAGTATGGCTGAGGAAAGGCTGTGAATATGCTGAGAGAAGCAGGGAACAGACTGATGGCCTGGCTGCAGAGGTGACAGCAGAGCAAGATTTCTTAGGGGCACAGAGAGGGATTGTCACAAGGTGACTGAGTGATAAAGGAAGGGCAGAGAGGGCAAGGAGAGATGGGCCTACAGACCTGATTTTTTTATTTTATCATCTTTAACTTAATATTCTGCATTTTCTTTCTCTAACTCTTCCAATTTATGTCCTAAAAACAACTTGTGATTCAACCTGGAGAAGGCCTGCCTTGATAGGAGAGGTCTGGTCAGCACATGGTCCCATCTTTGCACAATACTGCTGCCCTTGTGCCTTCTGAAGCTACTGAAATAACAGCACCGGGACCCCATCAGGCTTATTTCTCCAACCTTTTGCACTTGATTCATGTCTGAGCAATGATGTAGGAGAAAGAGCATCTCAGTGTCATCTGAACCTTTTGGTCAAGGCCCAAAATGGAGAACTAACCTTCGGCACATGAGCTCTGTGAAAAAGCCCCATGAGCTTTTCACAGTGCTCCTGAGGTGCTTTCCACCTCCTGGTCCAACAGAACTGATGCACAGCGCAGTCCAGCGCAGCAGCTCATGGCCCAAGGCAGAAAGTACCTCAATTTGTTGCTCAGAATCAGTGCAATAGCTGCTTGGCATTGCCACAGTGCAGCGTCCCAGTACCCATGCTCAGTGAATCCTGTCCAACTGAGTCTGGGAACAAAGCCATTGAACTTCACAGCTGTTTTTTCATCTCCAAGTGCCCATCTGCAGGTGGCTCAGGACATGGCTTCAGTTACCCTTGATGGTTCAGGAATTTCTTTTTTTCTCTCCGCAAACACGCTGCCCTGAGCTCCTTGAATTTTCTACAGTTGTGGTCTCATCTTCCCAACTCTCCTATATGAACTCAGACCCCCTTCCCCATGAGGACTTCGCCCCTTCTGCCTGCTTCAAACCTGATGCTCCTGCTTACTGACCCCACAGTAAGCTCCCAGCCTGCTTGGCATGACTTGTGTGACACAACTGGAGATGTCCCATACGTCTGAGGCTCTGATCCATTTTTCCACCACTTGAGCTGCTTGAAGGATCACAGAATGATGAAATATGCTGAGTTGGAAGGGATTCACAAAGTTCATTGAGTCCAGCTGCTGGCCCTGCACAGGACACCCCAACAATCCCACCCTGTGCCTGAGAATGTTGTCCACACACTCCTTGGGCTCTGTCAGATTTGGGGCTGTGGCCGCTTTGAGCCTCTCATTGAGCTGGATTTGGGAAATGCCTGTCAGGAAAAAGAAGGAAGGAGTTATCCTGCAGAAATACCTCATGACTCTTTTCAGACCTCTCCCACCATCATATCAGTTCCCATGCCAGTCAGCTCCCTGTGGTCTTTCTGCTGTGACCTTCATGCTGTAGCCCTGGCACAACCTGGCTGTTCTTGCTGGGTTTTTAACATGGGCCATGCTATCACTGCCTTTATTTGCAAGTAGGCATCAATCTTCCTCTGGGTTTGTGGTGGAGGTTATTCAGCAGCAGGATTATGTTTTGACTTGTAACGGATGAATGCATCTGGAGGCCATCCAGACCAACACTTTGTCATGCAAGGAGCTGTATGAACACCTCCATGGGAGAGATTGACATTTGTGCAAATGAGTCACCAATAGAGGCGATTGATTGTGTTTACCAAACAGTTGGAGGTCTCTAGAGAAGAGAGACACTCCCTCCACAGACTGGCTGATTTTAAAGCACCGTTTTGTGGGGCAAAGAGAGGCTCGTATGTTGGGGGTTGTTTCATTTTCTGCCCCTTTTTTGCTACCAAAATTTGGAGAAGAAACAGTCTAGAGGGTCACCACCCTTGTCCTCTCATACTCTGCTCCCCAGCCCCTACAAAGCAGCAAGATTTCAGCTGCATCTTTCTGCCTTCATGTTTCAGTGTTGGAGAAGGAAAAAGAGGAGCATGGAAAGAAAGACAAAGAATAGAATTTTAAAGGAATGACAAATGCAGGGCTCAGCTTGCTCTGCCAGGAGATTTCACGTACAGGATGCCATGAAATCTCTTCTTTATGGTGTTTGTAGGAAGGCTTTGCCTCTGTCACCAGCAGCCCTCAGTCTCCACTCTGCCCACCTTGCCAGAATGGGATTTTCTCTGTGGTTTTTTGCCTCTTGCCCTCCTGCACACTTTCCCAGTCATCACATTTTTTCCAGTCCCTTGTCTGTATGACCTGTTCCATAACAAGCTCCAGTCTCGCACCAATAATCTTCAGCTCAAGGTTTTTAGGGCCACGGAGACCAGTCCCAGCAAACCTCCCCTTCACCTTCCATACCTCCTTCTCATTCCCAGGCCTTGGCTGTCCAAGCATCCCTTGCCCTGGTTTGCATTGGGGTTTACAGCCCAGCTGTTCCCCCAGCTGAGAGCAGCTGTGCAGTGAGAGGGGATGTGTCACTGGCCCCTTATGGGCTGTGTTTGGCATGAACAGAAAAGTTTTGCCCCCAATCTGCAAACATGGTGAAATAATTACAAATAAGACATAAATGGCTCAGCCAGTGGGAACAGTGTGAGTGCAGATGGTGGCAGATTTAGAAAGACAAATATCTCCTATCTGGTCCTAGAAGCATGTCTTCAGCCAAGTCTTCCAGGAACTTCAGTGTCCAACAAGCAGAGCCCCCAGCCTTGGTGTATCTTAGCAAACTCAGATCTTGGGTTGCAAAACAAGCCCAGGAAGTTTTGGAGGTCTCAGATGTGCTCTGTCAGAAAGAAGTCTCCCAGGTTTGCAACAAACCATTATCCAAGGAGAAGAACTTATATAGAGTGCTTCCAGTGTGAAGTCGACTCCAGAAGGGTGTAATCTGGGGGCTCTGCGGAAGCACAGAATCTCATGGATCAAGTAAGGCAATGACTTTGGAGAGCAAGACAGGCTGCAAGGCCTGGTAGAGAATTGCCAAGAGCAGGGCTGAATCCGCCCCAGTGATACTGCATGAACATTGTCCAGCTCAGGAGAAAAGGGTACTTCACCTTCTGTCCTCTGGGAGCCCTCTCAGCTGCCTACTAACAGCTGTGTGGGAGCGAGGAGAGCTCTGCAGAGGCAGCAGATCCCCTCCCTGGGGCACTGGGATGTGCCACTATTGGTTTCACCAGGATTTGGACCCAGACCTAGAAATCTCCAAGTTCCCCATGATGGAGCCAAGCTCTGGCTCACAGCCCTCAGCAAGGTGGGCGGCTGGAAGAGTTCAGGCACATCTCCATTGGCCCTCTGGCTGCTTCCCATCAGAAATGCAGAAAACTGAATTCTCTCCTCAAAAACTTCAATTTTGGTGAGTCAGCAAAGGTGTTGGCAGGTTTTGTCACTTGCCTGCAAGTGAATGCGTGTTGATTCTCACCCTCCTCCAGGAGGTCCAAGCTGACCTCGGGCTCTGCTTTTCCCATAAACACGTTACATCAAGCAGGTACTGGCCCAGTGTCACGCCTGGATGAGGGCTGGAGCTTGACAGCAAAATGTCTAGGGTTAAAATTGATTTCATGCTAATATTGTCTATAAACTCAAGTGAGAGATGAAAGCAAGTGCTCCAGTGTCAGGAAGCTGCTTTTATCACCCCATGCTGATAGTGTGTCAGGAGGCAACCACTGTTCCTTTACCAGTCTGTGAAAAGAGGGAATTTCATAGCCTGCTGCCTGTGGGAGGTTGTGCTCGGGGGCTGTGCCCTGTGCTGCTGGTCTGAGAATGCAGCAACCCAGAGCATAGAGCGCGGCAGGGACAGGCTGGAGCCCCCCAGGACTGCATGGCTTTCACAGCATCCTCTGTGCAGGCAGTAGGGCCACCACACTCTTGCTACAGCCACATCTGGAGAGCAGAGGAGGCTACTTGTGTCAGTGACACCAATGGGCAGAGCTGTGCCCTTCAGCTTGTCCTGGTTTGTCCATCCCCACATGGAAAGCACTATATGCTTTCCCAGGGAGGAGACCAGTCCCAGCCTGGTGAAAAGGTCAGCTGGCCAGAACAGAGGCCGGGCATGAAGTTCAAGCCCTTTGCTGGCGGAACCCTGTGTCCATCCTGCTGACATTGTGCCCTGGACATCAGCATTCCCCGTTGGAGGAGCACTCCTGGTGGTGCTGCTGTCGTGCACAGAAGAGCTCTCCATGGGGCAGAACAGGGGAAGGGGCAGAGCAGCACGTGTCCCCATGTGCATATGCTCCCCTCATGGCCCCAGCACCCCAGCACAAGGTCCTCAAGCTGGTGGGTGAGCAGCCGGGTCAGCTTGACCAGTCACACACAAAATGTTTGGGACCCTCCTGGGACATCTTGGAGTGCTGGGGTACAGGCTTGATGCCCCTCCCCAAACTCAGCTGGTTCCAAAGGAATTTCCTTTTGCTTGGAATCTGATACCCAGACTTCCCTGTGACCACCATGCGCAGCAAGGCCAGAATCTGCTCTCCTCCACACCTCTCCCCACATGCATTCCCACATCGCATCCATTCCCAGGCTATCTCCCTGCTTCCAGCACCAGCACCTGCCACCACAGCCATCCCACCCAGCTTCCCGGCACATCCTGGATGATTAAACCCAGCTGGTGTTGCTGTCTTCCTCCCACACCCATCCTGGGCACACGCCTTCTGGGGCCAGTTTGGGCAGCCCAGCTCCCAGGGCTGTTGGAAAGGGTCTGTCATGGAAGATAAGCAGCTGTGTGCCACTGTGGTGGCAGGGAGGAGTCCTTCCAGACTATGCTTTATCCCAAACCAAACAGCCTGGCCAGCTTCAGGAGTTATAAACAGATGCTGAGGCAAGGCTCTGGCTCTGGGAGGGTCTGGGAAGAGAAGAGGATTTGGTATCTGGCTTCCTGGAGAGCCACAGCCCCTGGGAATTTGCTAAGCCTCCCACAGCAACACCCCAAATAGTCCTGGGAGGAAGCAGCTGCCCTGGGGCGGCTGCAGGGATGGGCACAGGGAGGACAAGGAGCCAGCTGGATGGTGGGCTCAATACGCTGTGATATGGGGCCACTTACACTGACACAGGGTTCTGATGGCCAGGGCATCGTGTGGTTCAGACCATGGTGGCCATGCTGGAGCTGTCCAGGGGGGTGAAGACAAGAAGTGAGACCCCAGCCACCCACCCCTGCCTTCAGGGTGCTGCTGCAACCCATTTTCCAGCTATTTCCAATGGGCTTGCAAACCTGGGGTGAGACAGCAGAGTGAGCAGCATTGCAAAGCTCCACACCAGAGACCACAGGCACAGTGAGAGACATTCCTGACTCCTCACTATACACTAGCGATGCAGAAAAGCTGTCCTTTCACCTTCATTTTGTCCTCTTGCCTTTATTTCCCGACAACACAAGAACTTAGAAAACTCAGTATATTAAAGTGAGGTCTACACTACAAAAAAAACATGTTCCCCTTGAGCCCTGCCTGAGGATCTTCTCTGCTGCTCCAGACACCAGCCTCTGCCACCAAGTTGCTGAAGCAGAGGATAATTTAACAACACTTAATTAAAAGTGGGACAGGTAGGGGACTTGCAAGGGATTTATGCCATACGGTTATGCTTCCCCCTCCTTTCTGATACTTAGAAAAAGAGTGGCAGGAACTTGCAATTCATGAAGAGAGCATTTTGATTAATTTTCCCAACAGAAATGTCAGGACAGTAGAAATGGGGCCACCTGGATAAGTCAAGCTGCATCAGGAATTTAAAGAGGAATAAGAAGATGCTGCATGTTGTGTCTTCACAGCTCTGTGACAAGGAGGGAGGATCTGTCTTTCAAGGCTCCCTTTAGTCAAAATATTAATTAGGCCACTGCAGTTCACAGAAATCTCAGATAAAGGAATCTGGAAGAGTCCAGTTCCTCATGAATACCTTAGATTTCATCCCCTTCTGCTCAGCAGCATCAGTGTTTTACTTCCCTTGTCACCATCCAGCCTCCCAGCCTAAACAAGGACTGAGATGTGAATGCAAACATCCAGTTGTTGGGAGAAAACAGCCCAAGAAAACGGAGTGGAGTAGCAGCTCTCAGACCAACTGCTCCTGCAATAACAGCCCAGGGTGGGATGGCAGCCTAGGCTATTTTGTTCCCTTTGCAGGTTGTCTCCAGATGGCCCTTCACCTCCCCCTCCAGGATGGGTACTCCTCAGTCCTTCCTTTCCAGTCTCACCCTGGCAATGTAGTATCCAGAAGCCACCACACTGGTCCCTCCTGAGATATTTCAGCACAGTGGGTCATGAGTTTTCCGTCTGCATCCATGCACATACCATTGTCTCCTATCCTGTTGCCAGACCACACTGCAGGTTTATTCTCTGTTTATGTCTCTATGCAATTTTTTGTGTTCCAGCTCTTTCTGCTTCCAGGTTTCTTTCTCCACATCCCACCAGTGGTCCCACACCAGCCTATCAGAACCCAGCTGTATTGTCAGTCTGTATGAGCTTCTCTGTGCTTCTAAAATAGGAACTTGTGTGCCTTATCTAGAGAACAAAACCACTCATTTGGAGAGCTGGTGTTTAGGAATTGACCAGACAAACTTGGGCAGGAAATACACAGCCAAGACACACACCCTGCGGGCAGCCACTGTGGGCTTTACTGGTGATAAAAGCAGATTACAATGGCACAGAGGGAGATCCACCTTAGAGAGAACCCCCAGTATCACTGGAAAAACAGAACCACAGAATAAGCTGCATTAGAAGGGATCCACAAGGATCATTGGGCCCAAGCTCTCCATGGTTTCAGAAAGCTTTGGTTTTCTGTTCATTGGTGGTTTCCCAAGTTCTTCTGGACTAAAGGTAGATTTGGGATCCCGGTTTAGTCACCACATGAGATGGGAGTACTCATTTATGTATCCCTCTGACAATCTCTCCCAGGGGAGGCCCAGACACCAGGAGTGGCACCATTCCAGGGGGTCTGTGGTGGGACACTGCTGCTGCTCTATCACTCCATGCCTCTCCTGCAAGCAGGCTGCACACAGCTGCACTGACTGATGAGAAGTCGAGCTTTAAAGTTTATCAAGAGTGCTGGGCTCCATAAGGAGAGCTTTACACTCTCTACTGGTCGGCCAGTGCTCATAGTTTTCCATGGCTGCACACGTGCAGGATAATCGGGTCCTGCTCTCTGCCACTAACAAAAGCGATAGATTACCAGCCAGGCTACACCACTCAGCCCAGCCCCACACTGCAGCCTCCAGGCGTTAACCCTGCCTAACTACCCCACACATGGATAACCCCAAGGAGCTGCTGGAGGGAATAGCGCAATATCTGTCAGCCCTGCTCCAAACAAGCAGCTTTTATCATTGTGTGTGAGGACTGAGAGCTCCCTGCAGCAGAATTTATAGGGGGGCTTTCCAGCTGCAAGGCAGAGTGACCCCAGCAAGAGAACCACGGACCTGTCCTGGCCATAGGGAGTTACAAGAGGCTTCCAGGGACCCTGGTCTCAGCCCAGCCTGTCCTAACCCTGGTACCAGCATTGCTCCCCACTATCATCAGTTAATCCTGCACATGCTAGCAAATGCCCTGTAGAACCCCAGCATTCCCAAGTCCCCCAACACCTTCCCTCCTCTTACAAAAGTATCCCTGCGTGGTTTTCATTTTGGAAGGATCCCCAGATCCCTGGGGGGACTGTGGGGCAGCCCTTAGTGTGGGTGGAAGTGTTGGCAGAGTTCCCTTTGCTCCCACAGTGCCCCAGGGATCCAGAGGAGCCCAAGCCTGATCAGCAGGTGTCAGTTTGTGTCCTTGGGGCTCTGGCAGGGAAGGGAACTGCTGCAGTAATTGATGCAGCAGGAATGAGAGGTATGTTCTGAAACAGTGGCGGGCGGGGGCTGCACTGTGATCAGTCCGATCCAGGGCCCACAGTGATTTCCACCCTCCTTCCAAGCCCACCCCAAGCCTCACAGACCCTAGGAAGAGCCTCCCAAGAACAACCAGCCCTTTGAGAAACTTAAACCACTTTCTCCAACACTTCTGAACTCTGTCAGGAACATCCTTCATCAGAAAGCTACAAGTGCCAAGCTGTTTTCCCCTCGAGGGCAAATCTCTCTTGTGCTGTCAGGAGCAAAGCTGCCCGGGTTCACATTGCTGCTTAAGGTGAATGCGTGGTGTGTTTTCCCAACTAATTGTGAAATTGCAAACTGCTTCAGAGGCAAAGGAGAAGCATTTTATTGTGAGCAGAAGGATTAATCATACCTGGGGCAGTACAGATGTCAGCAAAAAATAATGCAGAAAGGATTTCTCATGAAGACTTCTTGACATGAATAGGAAGGTCTTTTTCAGGTCTTCTTAGATATGAATGAAAGTTTCTCAGTGGTTGTTGTGACCCCTGTTCTTACCCTTGCTGTCTAGATCCAAGAGAGGGGGGGGGTGTGCTAAAGCTACAAAATTATAAGGGGAAGGAGTTTTATTCAAGAAATGGAAACTTCCCAAGCCAAGGCGTCTGCTGCAGCACTGATTCATGATGTGTCCCACATAGTTTATGGCAGAGATTAAACAATACAAAGGATAAAACATTTCAAAAATGGCATTTAACAGGGAAAACAAGAACAGACTAGACTCCAACCCATCCGTTGTGCAATGCTGAGTTGCTGAGCTCTCAGCCTGAGCATTCAGGTCCTGCTCAAGGAAATACCACTGGTTGCTGTTTGCATATGTGCAACCCAGCATTTCATCACACCTTTTTGTTTGTTGTGGAGTGAATCCCCTTGGTAATACGGCCACTCCCTTTTCCTCCTTTTGTGCGTTTTTCTCTGCCTGGGACTTGTTACCCTGGTCCCAAGGGATATGCTTTTCCATGGCTGTTTCCCATTTGGAGGCTCCCATGTACATGCTGGTGAAAGAAGAGAGCAACTCAGTCTTCTGATTCACTGCAGCCTTTCCCTATATTTTTAAAAGATATTGGTTGTGATCAGCCAAGCTCTGCTGAGTACAGATTTATATCCTGACTCTGATCTTGCCTCCACCAGTTCAGTCCATTCTGTAAGGCAGAGGAGGCAGTGGCACTAGGGATGCAGCGTCCTCCTGGCAGCGCTGGAACTGCTCCTGCAACCAGGTAGGGAAAGAAGAAATATTGATATGTGCAAGGATAGGGGTTAAAAAAAACAAAGAAGAAAGTCTGAAATGTCTTCTGTGAAACCAAGCAACATACGGTGAAAGTGAGGAGAAAAAGAGAGATGATACAGGCAACAGTGTGTGGGGCTGTATAAAAATCTGGGATAACAGCACTTTCTAATCTTATTTGGTGATAGATTCCCAAAGTTTGCCATGAAATCTCTCCCCACAGTTCCATTTAGTCTCAGATGGCCACAAACCTGTTGCTGAGAAAAACAGGAGTCCCCCACCTTCCTCTTGACTTCCTCACTCATACCCCCAAATATGCCCAACATCAGGGTTACCCTGCACGTAGACTTGACCTGAAATCAGTAAAACTAGTCCAAGTAAAAAGCAGTAACAAAATGAAGAGGATGGGAAACAGAGCCAAGAGCAATGGCAGGCCATGTTAAGGATACAAAGCCCCCAGAGATATTCCCTGACCAGCAGGTGAGGATGCATGTTTGACAGTGTAGCATTTTCTCCTCCAAGTTTTCTTACCAAGCATCACTTTTGCTTTTTTGGAGGCTCTGTGGGATGGGATAGGGATGCCAAAGTCAGCCCAAACTACAGAGGAGAGATGATCATGAGAAATCTGACCTTTCCCTCTTTATTATCCTTATTTGCCACATCTAGATGACGCTGGACATGACACAAGTTCACAGTGATGTCGTTTACCTGCACATGCTTACATACCAACGCCAATGACATCAGTCCTGGGATTTGCTCGGGGGACCCACTACCAGGAAATGACTTCTCTTAAAACATGAGGAAAGCTCAGTGCAGCCTTTGTAGCCTCTAGTCCAGCAAGCCTGTAATAGTCACAGGAATGAGACTCAAATTTCTAATTATTGGCTGAGTTATTTGTAGCTTCATATGTTTTAAGGCCAGAAGGGACCATCATCTAGTCTGGCCTCCTTAAATGGAAATCTCCATAAGCAACAAGCAATTCCCTGAGCTTCATTACAGTAATGAGCTCAGGAGTCCTGCCATCTCGTCTCTGGCTCTAACTGCTAGACCCTGCCATGCCAAACACAGCTGCTCAGATCTGCCTCCACCTCCAAAGGGAAGTCTAAGGGTTCCTCCTGAAGAGGCAATAAATCAAATACCAATGTGCACAGTGATGGGGAAGGATAACTGCCTGTGTACGCTGGCTCAGCCTGCCCAACAGGGAGCTCAGGTCCTGAGTGCCTTGTCCATGGGCAAGCACCAGCAAGGACATGCATCCAGCCAGCAGGCTGGGACACAGGGACTTACTTTGCCACGATGTTGTTTCCCCTTTGGGGGCGTTATTTTGGGGAAGAGAGAGGGAACCACTGACACTTGCGTGGTTTCACACCCTGGCCAATGCATTTCACCCCACTGGGGCTGTTTCCACACAGGCAGCGCTGGTAATCAGAGACCCAGTGGGGCTGTGTAGCAGCTCTGGCAGGCTTTGTCCCTGCTTGGGCTCTTTGGATTAAATGGCTTGGAAACAATGTGGCAACTTCTCTCCTGTGTGCCATGTGTCAGAGGCGAATGCTGAAAAACCACGGAGGACCTCCCCGTACAGGCTTCACTAACCACCTCCCTCCACGGGACAAGGGAAGGCGGCCTCCAGCTGCTGCCACAGAACCCTGGGAGGGACAGCCCAGCTCTCTGTGGATTCATAGGAAACCACCTGTCTCTGACACAGGAAGCGCTCTCTGAACTAGGACATGGCCAGGAAATGGGTTGGGAATTTTCAGGGGTGAGCCACTCGTCCTGCTGCACCTTGCCGAGCTCCAGGCTGGTGTGGAGGTTCCCCCCCCCGAGGGGAGGGGCCCTGGAGTGAAAGCATGGTCTGAGCACAGGGTTTCCCCCTGCTCCCTGGTCATATGTACCCCATTTCTGGTCCTCACTGACCATTTCAAATGTACCCCCGCCCTGAGAATCCTGTACTTAGACTGGTGTTCCCATGATGCTTGAGTGCTTTGTGCCAGTCTGTGCCTAGGCTCCCAGCCATGCAGCTGGGAAAATAAAGGTCTCTGAAACATCAACAAAAATATCATCCCCATAGTTTTTCCATGGGCCAAGCTGTCTTCTGGGAAGGTTGCAGGAGAGCCTACTGCAACAGGCTGGGACCTTCCTGGCCAGCAGGTGCTTACCTTCAGGCACCACGCTGAACATTTGAACAAGAGAAGCCCTGGAATGGAGAAGTGTTGGTGCAGGAACTCAGGGGCCTGGGGGATAGGATTTGGAGCTCATCCACCTGAACGACATGCAGTGGGAAGGCAGCCCCATACCCACACTCTCAGGGTGCTCCAGGAGCCACCAGCCAAGGGCAGAAGCACATCCTTGCACTGGGGAAGGAAAGCTTAGTAGACAGGATGCTATCAGTCATGCTAGGCTGGTGTTTGCACCTTCTTCCAGGTGCCCTTTCCTACCACTATCACAATTTGCCTTTTCAGAGGCAATAGTGGCCCAAAAGAGTACCTCAGAGTCTTCTCTGCTTTCCATTCAGGCCTCCCTGTTATAGGATCAAGTAAGTGTCACTGTCACAGCTAATAGCCAGGAGCAACCACAGCTATGGGCAGATGGACGGGACGGGACGGGACAGGACGGGATGGGATGGGGCACACACAAGTTCATGAAAACAGAAGGCCACCCGCCTCATGACCAGTTCATGGAGGAAGAAGCAGGAAGGAAGTGCTCCAAGTTCTTGGTCAGGACACTAACCACAGACTGTGTCTGCAACGTGACAGCAGGGAAGAGGCAAGGAAACAACAAGCCAGAAAAACCAGAGTTTTGGACATGTTCCCTGGAGGCAGCCATATATATAATCAGCGGAAGAGCACTCATCCCATCAATCAGCAATGCTTCTCCAAGCCACCACAGGCAATTCTCACACACCAACTTGGACCATGCTGGCTGTGACACACTGTGAGTCACAGGTCTCCCTGGTGGGATGAGTTGGCTGCTGGTCACACTGCACAGCACAGGTTGCTTACTGGCACTGTCAGGGTTACCACCCATCTTCTCCTGCTGCCATGGTGTTTGTGGTGATAACAGAGGCAGCTCAAAGCTTCTCCTTCCTGCAGGCACGAGGTAATTTAGTGGCTGCAGAGGACCAGACTCTGGGGAGGAGGAGGGCTGGGCTAGAGGTATGGCAGAAAAAGCATGGAATTTTGGAGCGCTCTGCTTATCCATGCACTGAGTTGGACCAGACAACACCCTGTGTGCCCTTGGATGTGCCCATCATCTCTTTGGGGGTGAGGCACAGAGACAGGCCATGCCAGATGACACATGCCAGATGACTGGCATGAAGAGAGAGAGAGAGAGAGGGAGAGAGAGAGGGAGAGAGAGAGAGACATCTGCTACTTATCCCATTCCTGCTGAGATGACTCAGCTCCTACCTCAGGAGCCTGAACAGGAAGGCTCACGTGGTGTGCAGAGCCCTGCAAAACCCAGCCTAGGCTCTTCAAGGCCCGTAAGAAGCATGCCCATGGACAGGGTTTCTGTGTGGAGAGGGGAGATGGAGACAGGCAGGACTTTCCCCCAGCCTGGTCCCCCTCAGAGGCTGGCAGAACACATTACAAGGGCTGGAGGGTCTATAGCAGCCTGGGCACCCTCTACCCTCTCATTCAAGCTGCAACAGGCAGGAGTCTGCAGCTGTGTAAGGTGTGAAGTTCTGCTGTTCTCAGCAGCACTGTGTAAAAGTCTGGGCAGGGGGATGGGGAGAGCAGAACAGCAAGTCTAAGCCTCCCTCCCCATGCTCTCTACTACCAGATCAAACCATCCTACCTTCATCATATAGACCTCGGACAAGGTGTCCAAAGGGCATACACAGTACAGGACAAGGTCTGAAATAGAGATGCACAATCAGAAATGCAAAAAGCCTGGCTCCTGGAGCCCTGCCGAATGGACAGGGCAGCCTTTGCCACTGCAGTTACCCTACACTGGTCCTGTCAGGACCTCTTTCATCAGTCTTTATGCTCAGCTGGTGCTTTTCTGTAGCAGGGAACATCAACAAAATGTGGAAACTGAGTCTCAGTGACACACAAAGCTGGATTTAGAGGGCATCTCATCATAGTCTCATTTTGCACCAGCATCCTCAATGAGCCTAGGTGCCTTCATATGAGTCATGGCTTCATCATGAGGCTCAGTCAGACAGTCACTCTGCGTATGAGGGGAAGACAGATATTTGTCCAAGACCCTTGTCTTGAGTACAAGAGCATGAAACAAGTTGGGTAAAAAGGTGGAGAGAGGAGCAGAGGGAACTTTGCACTCTGCCTCACATGGAGCCTGACTGGACCTTCTCCCACAAGGTACGATGAACCATACATGCCCAAAGCGTCTGCTTCTACCCCAAGACTGTACAAAGGCCTCACTGCCAACCAGGGTTTGCTGCTCAGCAGGGCAGTGATAAGCAATGCATCTGCCCAGCAGGACAGTCAGGGCAGTGAGGACAGCTCCCTGAGAGCCCACGATGGCAGGGAAGTAGCAGCCTCCTCCCTCCTGAGCCCACACAAAAGGGTAGATGGCTGCCTAATCACCTACCCATGGGAAAGAGGAGACTTGCTTTCTGGAAACAGAGGGCCTAGGCAGTCTCAGGCAGCCGATTGACTTATTGCAGACTCCTGGGGTGATAAATCGTGGCTAATTGTGGGCAGGTGACAAAGCAAACTAAGGGAAAAGGAACGGGGGACAATTCACTGCTCGGCAGCTGCTGCCCAGCCCTGCCCCGCCCCCTTCTTTTACTGCTCCTTTCAGGCCGCTTGAATTGTGCAAAGGCAGTGCTTTCCAAAACCTGCCCAATTTCCCTCCCAAAGTTCCTGCCCCCTCCCTTCCCGCTCCCTTTCAGAGCTCCTGTCCTCTCCCTTCCCACTTCCTCCCTTACTGCCTGCTCTCATTCCTGTCTCTGGGATAGGAGGTCTGCGGTTGGGGGAGGAGCCGCCCTGCCACCCACAGGCTCATGGCATCAAGGAGCCCTTCTGATGCCACAGCACAGGACTCTGAGGACATTTTTCCATCCCCAAGAGACCCATGTGTCTTCTCCAGGTCCTGATCTCAGCCCCGATGCAGGTGGCTCACCTGGACAGAAGAAACAGTACCATGTTCCGGATACGGATATCTTCAGCATCCCACTTATGGAGACGCCATGTTAAGCAGCCCTGGTGTGGCTCTGATTTGGACTCCAGTGAAGGGG
This sequence comes from Mystacornis crossleyi, assembly GCA_013400655.1. NCBI lineage: Eukaryota > Metazoa > Chordata > Aves > Passeriformes > Timaliidae > Mystacornis > Mystacornis crossleyi. Next base: position 16,114 of record VYZQ01077820.1, read on the forward strand.
AAAAGCCACTTGGATCTCAGGCCACAGCAGGGCTAACTTGAAAGCAGAGCCTGTGAGGGGAGGATCCAAGGGATCAGCTTGAGGAAATGGGCTTTGCCCAGCACAGGCTGAAAGGCCAGGAGGCAGCATGTGCTAACCAGTCCCTGCTGGACCCAACATAGATGGCTCAGGTGGCCTGGCCTTATCCACCACACTTCTGTTAGCTCTTTCCTCCTTGCTCCACCATGTGCCCTGGTGAGACAAAAAAAAACAGACACTAATGGGGACACACTAGCAGCAGAGTTTTCTCTGGCTTTCCGGAAACTCGTCTGGGAAGAGCCATATCAGGGTTTATTACAAACTGGGTGAAAGCATCCCACAGGTGGGACAGGGAAGGTGATGACCCTTACAAGAGGCTGGATAACAAGCAGGACAGCATCAAGCAAGGTCACTAGCTCAGCTGAGCCTACTCTAAGAGCCCAATCCTGGAAATGTTTAGGACTGGATCTTTGAACAGGTTGGGTAGATCAATCAGGGCAGACACTTCCCACCCAACCCACTCCAGGCTGCTTTCGTGAGGGGTGTTCTCAATTCCTCTGTGCTGTGTTTGAAGACAGTATCAGACGATTCTCCACTTCTCACTTCCCCTCACTCACACTTGCCTGCTTCTTCACAGCTTGTCAGAAAATGATACCCACTCTGGAAAAGCAGTTTAAAATCAAGTTTTAACAGACAGCTGAAAATTAGTGAGGGATATGTTATGCAAAAGAGCAAAAATTAAGTCTTCCCTTCACTCTAGAGGGTCTGCTCCACTCTATGCACCCACCATCCACCTAAGCCACTGACCATTTGGAGTCACACCAATAGTCTGACAGCGAGTAGCTGGAGAGAAGCAGCTGGCAACCATCAGCTACTCGTAACCATGCATTAACTGGATTTATCACAGGCTTGGAAATTATGAGTATTTGCCGGTAAATACACCATTTCCATTTCACTCAGCCACATATACCCAAAAGTTAAAAGGCCATATCTAAGTACATCCCTCAGCTCCCTTTATAGACAGTGGTGACCTCTTTTAAGTATCTGGCTTGGGATGAGCTGTATCATCCTGTGGAAGGCTATGTTCCTTACTGCTGACTTACAGAAGTCTGTGGTGAATGCCCGAATTGTCACCAAATTGTCTCATGGAAAGCAAGCACTCTACATGATGGAGCTTTTCCTCAAGTCCTTCCCAGCAAGGTTTCAACTTTTAGCAGCTTCTTGCTAGGAGCTGGGTACAGACATCCTGGGGGATAAAACATGAATTCAGGTTTAATCCAACACACCAAGCCCTAGGGTACACCACTGGTTACTGACTCCAGCTAGACTTGGTTCCACTGGTCATGACTCATGGGACTGGCCATTCAGCCAGTTTTCAA
>VYZQ01077828.1:0-15691 GCA_013400655.1 Mystacornis crossleyi
AAGGGATGTCACAGCACAGATCACAAGCTGACTGCCTATAAAGCCAAAAAAGGGATACTAGCATGGAGGTGGAAACAGGTACAGTCTGTGCCCTTTCTAGATCAAATAAAGGGGACGCAGGAGCAATCCCAAAGCTCATTTGAATGAAAAGGCACCATTCCCGAGGATGCTCCAGGATGACTGCATTTCCGTATGATGCAGAAAAGCCAGGTAATTAAAACCCACGCACGACAGTCGAGTGCAGAGAGCTCAATGTGAAGGTAAGGAAAGCCATTCTGGTGCCCCTTCCAGAGGCACTAAACACCTGGGATCCACTCCAAGCTCCTGATTCTGAGCAAAGGGATTCCCCCTCTTTGATCTTCAGTGTCCTGCAATTGTCTCTCCTGTTACCAGGGGACCTGGCACACACTTCAGCTCACAAAGATCCGTGACGAATGTTAAACACCCCCAGCGCCACCCCGCAGGCAGGGATGGCTTGCACAGCTCACTCTGCTCCATTTCTCTTGCCTTCTTTTTTTTTTCCCACCCCCCCTCCACGAGGTTGGCCCCATTTTGATAATAAAAATACATTTCCCAGAAGAAGTATTTGTTGGCATTTCTCAGAATGACTGCTTCAGTCCCAGTGATGTCAGCAGGGAACAGACAGACCTGCTAAAACTCCTGGAACTGAGGATACAGGTGCTACTCTGTTCCACATGACAATGAAGAGAAAGTATAAATGGCCCTGCTTCATGTTTAAGGCTTAAAGATTTGGGGTAAGGGCTGCAAAAGATGCTCTCTGTGGACAGTGCAAGGTGTGAGTGGGATACCTCCCATTATCACTTAAGGAAATTCTGTGTTTTCATGGTCATTGACTTACTCAACAGGAAATCCCTCCCAGTGGAAAAATCCCCCATACTGTGGGGATCAACAGAGAAACACAAGGAGAAATCTTAACAGTTGTACTTACACAGATTCCCCTTGGATAAATAATTCTGGTCGCTCTTTCAACAGATTCTGTTTGATCCACTTAAGCAGGTTTCTGATATCCCCTGGAAGAAGGAAGGACAGGGTTTACAAACTAGCTGATGGCTCCCAGTGATGCCAGAGCAAAGCGATTGTTTATCCACAAAAGAGCAGATGAGGAACATGCAGGATGGATGGGGATAGCTGCAAAGAAACCCACAGACAGTGCTGTCCCTATGGTTTGGCAGAAGAGGTTTCCCACAGAAAATTCATCCCACAAAGAATGAATGCAGCTCCTGCTGAAGCACCAATCTGGCAGCATATTCCGGATGTTCGGGTCTCTTTGACACATCCCATATCCTGTGCATTATCTTGTCACTCAACAAATTATGTCTAATTCTCTGTGTTTAATTATATTTAAAAAGTCCAAACAAGCAAGCCTAAGAACCTGAATGGAACAAAGACAGACGCTTTTGCACCAAAACCAGCACAAACTCTTGGAGACACTGGGAGCGGGAGCTCTGGGGCCCAAATCTGTCCATGGCCATGCATTAAACAGGCAGATGGGCCCTACCCCACAGTTGCATTTTGGACACTTACAACATCCCTCAGCATCACACCTGCAGCTGTGGAGTGTTCCCCATGCTACGCCTGCTCCCTCCTTCTACACTTTATGCTTAGAGCTTCTTTATTAAAGCTCAGCCTTTATCTTTCCATTTCGGTAGGTGACAGGAAAGATTTGTCTTCATGTAAAAGGAGGAGGAGACACTGCTGGCCGGTTTTTATAGTATCAATTTTACTTTGTGAGGCAAAAACAATTTCTTTAGTGATAGCATCGGTTAATTTCCTATTGGAGAGGTGAGAAGAGACAGAGGCGGGAACGATCCGTTACAGGGTTTAGGGAAGCTGACAAATTGCGAAGTGGAGCTCTGCTGCATTTGCCTCTATATTTCACTGTTCCACAAACCACTTCATCATTCCGAATCCACAACCACTTATTCTCCTGGGGCTCCTTTAAACAGCCCTTTGAAAGCCCCTAAAGAGTTTTGTTTGTTTTCAAGAAGGGAGGAAGCTGTGTGAAGAAACAAATCCACCAGTGAGGGCTGGAGCCCTGCTCCAGGAGGAGCTGAGATGGCAGGATGGGTTTCTCATGTCAGGTAAGCTCACTGTAGTCATGAGGAACCTTTCCACACGTGCTTCTCTAAGCTAAATTCACTCTGTGTACCATTCCCCATTTGTTTGCTTCATGACCAGCATTAAAAAATGCATTTGTAATGGCTTGACTCAGCCCAAGCCTTACCCCAGGATTTTATGGGATCATGGATGTTACCCAGAGCCAAACCGGGGTTCTTCCAAATAACGTCACCCTCATTGCTTCTGTCACATCCAGGATGAACAGCCCTGGTGTAGGCAGGTCCACATCAACTAGGCAATGGGGATATGTTGATCTGCAGCAGATGAGGGCCCCTTCTCCCAGGGAAAGAGGGACGGGGGTGCTCTGAGATTCCCTCTGTTCCCCTTGCTTTCCCAGAGCTTTGGTGCCTCCAAACCAGCACTCTGGCCCCAACACCCCGATGCCACCATGGGGCCTCCTGGAGTACAACAGGTATTGCTGCCTCCGAGCACTGGATCACTCTGATCCGGGCAAAAGGAGCTGCTTTGTGCCTCAAAACTGCCTGGTGAGCTGGATCACCCGCCTGGGGCCAACCCATGACTCTTGTAATGATATGTAGTTAAAAGAACAAAATAGACCATTTTATGCCTCCTTCCCAGTAACGTGCACCGCAGACAGGGAGCACCGCTAAGAAGGAGTGTATTTACACACACACACGCACCAGAGCAGTCGGTCAGCCATCAGAACAAGAGTTAACTACATTCACCTTCCCCTGAAAAATGCTGCTGCAACGTCAAGCCCTCAGGATCTCACACCCAAACAGCTCTCGGTCTCCATTACCAAGAAATGAAAGCTGCAAAGGAAGGAAGATGGAGAGGAGCCTTCAGGAGAAGGAGGGGGCTGTGAAGGCGACACCAGTCCCATCGCAGCATCACCCGCGAGCTGTTTCATATTTATGCACTTGCAGCAGGGCACACAACAATGAACTGTGACATATACCATTCTCCTTGCATGGAATAAGTAGCCCTTTCCTCTGGGACCTTTCAGGAGAGATCATTTAAACAGAAACACGCTGCACCAGCTGGATAAAAGGCAGCCACCTAGAAGCAGCCTGGTGGAGGGGCGAGAGGACTGATTTATTCGAGGCTGAGCTGGAAGACTCCCTCGCCCCATCTCCTTCCATAATAAATGTTATTTTCAGCCCCACCTGAGCCTATATTCATTTACTCCTACCCAGAAGACATGTACACACATACTGAAGAATTTAAACAGTAGGAAAAAACCCCAGACACCCCTGTGCATGCCTGGAGCTTGCCCACTCCAAAGGTACAAAAATTAAGACCCTTTCTCCACAGCCAACTTTAAGATGTAATACTTTCATCTGCTTTATCAGCACTGAATTTTTTCACCCACCTTCATTTCTCTATGTCCTATACACCAATAATACTAGAACAAATCAATTATAAAGGATGACAGATGACCCCAGCCACACCAAAACTATCTCCCACAAGTAAGATATTGAAACGGAACAAGATTACTTCCATTGCAAGTGGGCTGTGGAGAAGCCATCTTGCAGCTCAGTGCCTCGAACAGCAGTCTTGATCAACAGGTCAGGACTCTGTGTTCTCATGATGGAAATAATAAGAGGTAAATTATAGCACAACTGCTTATCTCTTAGAGTTGACATATGTAGTGTTCCTAAGACATTTTCCTTCTGATACTATGCTACAGCTCTAACAAGTTTCCAGCTCCCTAGGCCAAGGATTTGCTATGCAAACAGCAGGTTCTCTACAGATGACATATAAAGAAGGAAAAAATCTCAGCCTGGTCAGCGACCACATCTGCTGACAAGTTAAACCATCACTACAATGCAGCGATTTCACACTTGTGTTGGTTTGAAGCTGGTCCCCAACACAGAACAGAGGCATCTGCTTTGGCAGGAGCACAGTTGTACTACAGGTGCTGTCATTTGGCTGCAAAACTCGCTGTGCATTTTGGCTCTGGAGGGAGGTTCAGGTGAGAGCTGAGACAATACAGCATTTTGCTCCAGCATCACCAACTCGAGCCCACCTTATCACAGTAATGATTGTTTGTATCACTGCTGAATGGTCTTACTGAAATCATTTTGGTAGCCTACTCCATCTCCCTCACAGCAAACAAACATCACATCAAAAAATGCACTCAATTCTCATTAACTGCCCTCACCACTGGCAGCATCAGAGGACAGGCAAGACCGAACCAGTCAAGGAAGCAGAAATATTCTCAAACTGCAAAGGAGGGACTGAAGCACATGGTAGGAAATCCCTGTCTTATTTCTACACAGAGACAGCTTCTGCTGCCTGTGCTAACAGGTACATCAACCCTCTCCAAATTCTCAGGAAAAAATAATCTAAAGTTAATTAAAAAAAAAGAAAAACCGGCAAACATTGGAGAAAACTGCTTAGTTCAAGTGCACAGATGGGAGCTCAAGCCCACAATATATGCAGAAAACCGATCACCCAGTGAAACACGGTGCTCAGGAAAACGAGGTGTGTGCTTGCAGTGACACAAAGTCATTGCCTTGTCACGCAAGAGGACGGGATGCAGGAACTGCAGTGAGCGCACACAAAACCCAAGAGCCTCAGCTCCTGTTCAGCCCAGCTGCACCACAAACACTCCTGGCTGTGGCAGAGAGAACTGCACGGTCTGCTCTGTCCTCCTGCGAATCCTCCAAGGCCTGATCTTCTGCACTGCCCCAACTGTTCCTTCATGAAGAATCTCCTGAGCTTCCCGTGCAACAGGAATGCATCTAATACTCCATTTTAGCGCTGCCTGGGTTCATTTGCACCCTCAAAAGCAGGGCTGAAATCCATAGATCTTTCCTAGCTCAATAAAACCTCCTGGGCCTGACAGATCCATCAGTGACAACTCAAAAAAGAGGGCACTCACTGTGTGCAGAGAGAAACCAGGTGCCTCGAATGAGAAACGCCAAGCTGGGTGTTGCACTAGAAGGATCTCATAATGAACTGATAAAGGTGCAGAAACATGGAAGGATTTTGTGCAACCCTGATACCAGTTGACACGGACACAGAGCCCTTGGCTCCCAGGGAGCTGCACAGGTCGCTTGTAGATTCACACACACATGCAAGGTCCAGACACCTCTGTGTCCCCTGCCTTAAAATCCACATACAAACTTGCACAAAGCCTGGAAGGGCACTCAGAAGGTGTAATTACACCCATTTTCTTGCCTTTTTTGCAGAACTGAGAGATTATTTCAGGGAAATAGGGGAACCCTATAAGGGCTGAACCATGGAAAATTCCCTTCTGGTCCGCAGTAAATAAGATATATGTGGCACTGGTCACTAAGAGGTCAGTGCTGCAGGAGCACGGCACTTTCCCGGGCCGCCTTGCGGACACCTCCCTGTGGGGTACCATTTCTTTGACCCAGAATAAGATCATTTATCATACTGACCACGGCTGAGCTCCAATTTGCTGAGGTCACTAACTCTGGACGAGTGCTGCTCCACCCACATTCTCAGCCACCGGCCTGTAACCATGACAAAGCCTCTTCCCTGCCGCTCCTCTGCCATTATTCCCCCTGCCTGCATGGAAATACATGGAAAAACAATTTGTATGCCCCTTTCCCTGCTTAAGCAGCTTGCTTTTAAAACAGACAAACCAGCTCCCAATACCTGCTGCTCTTCCAGGTGGATGACTGCTCTTTGCTCTTGGATCCAAGGACCCTCCAGGAATCTGCTCCCTAAAAGAGCTCAAAACCAGACCTAAGGGATCCTTCCAACTCCTCCAGTCTCCCATCTGATATGCAAATCACTCTCTGAAGCAGACCATGGTGTGCCATAAACTGCAGAAGAAGACCTGGAATAGCTGATATAAATGGAGTCACAGGCAAATGGATTCGGTACTACACAGAGTGAGCAGCCGGGCAAATTTTGCAGCCAGAGCAAAATCCATTTTCTCTGACAAGCGCACAAGCCAATCCTACCACACACTGGAATGGGCAGTGATTTAAGTACTAGGGAAGAAATTAGGGGGTAACTACAGCCAGGCATAAGAGAATTGCAATTGTTGCTCTCATCTGTTCTTGTCTGCTACAAACGAACACCAAGGTCTTGGCTTCTGTAATTTTTAATTGCTTTCAGATGTCTTTTTCTTGCTTCTCATCTAGAAGAGCAATGCTCTTCTTAATTTTCTTGTGTCCACAAAATGGGAATGCATCACAGAGGTCTTTCATAGCCTTCCTGTTAGCAGTGAGGACTCAGATCCCAGCTATCACCCAGCAATTCTCAGTCCTGAGGTTTTAATCACAATGTTTATGAACTGGAGAGGAGCTGCTTGGGATCTTCCACTCCCCACAGATTGCTGGTCAGAGAATACAAGTTCAAGGGATCTCCAACCCCACTGCTAGCCAGCAGCAAGCCTCCAGATCCATCAGCTCCCATGACAAAAAAAGCAGCTTCGAGCTGATTCTCAGGGTAAACCTAATCCCTACTCATTTCCAAAGTCAGAGCATCTAATCCCGTAACACCCAACACTATTGTCACTTCAGGCTCCCCAATAAATGCCAGTGCACCAAACTGTTTCTTTTAATTAGGATCACAGATCACTAGTGTTGGCCCAGAGTCTTGCCTCTCATTCAAAATTGTCAAAGGAAGGAGCTGAGAGAGCCTCAAAGACTATTGCCCCAGCAGCGAAGTACCAGCCTGGGGATCACACACATTAAAAAAAACATCTCCTTAACACGTCCTGTGATTTTATCCCTCTGCCAGCACAGAATTATTCTCAACAAAAGACCATCCTGAGCCTTGTCTGCTCTGATTTTAAGAGGCTTGAGCACTGTAGACCTGCAACCAAACCCCAAGGAGACTGTGCCATGGTCTAATAGTTTTTGCAGTCAGGAATCTTCTGCTAATGCACTAAACTCTCATTTCTTCATTCCTCCCTATCAATCTATGCTAGATGATAATGCATCACGCTGGCTATAATCTGTCCTTCCCAATGATAAAGGAGATATCCCACCTCATCACTTTTCCACTCATTTATCCTGTTTAACCTTGGATGTTACTGGTTAAATTTTTTTTTTTAAGCTCTCAGCAAGACAATTCAGAGACTGCATTACTAATCATCAGTGTAAAGCTTTGCCAAAACCCAGCAAACTGAAATTTCCCCTCTCTCCTGTTTTCCTGGTTTCTGAGTTTTGGGTGTGTGCGCAGGCACTGAGGGCTAAAAAGGGAAACCTTATTGCTCTAAAAGAGACTACACAGAGCTGATGTGCAACCCCGGACCACAGAGGAAGGTGGCTGCTCCTGGCAGAGTGGAGAGGGATTCCCTGGCAGCCTGGCACTGCTCTGCATGCAGCCAGCCTGGCCGAGGGAATTCCCTGGGCTGGGCTCTCCCTGGTACTGCCAGCTGGATCAGAAAATGCCTTGAAGTCAACTCCTTGCCCCCCTCCCAGCCTGGCTGGTGGCTGTGTCCCCTCTGGCTGCTGGATGAGTCAGTGTCACAGCTCAGGAAACTGCCATGATTTTATTCCTCTAAATACAGAAATCGTCTCTCACTTCTGGGCTCAGATCTGCTTTGCTATTATTAGACTTTCATACAGGGCCAAGCACCATTAAACCGATTCCTGTCCACCCAACCCAGCCACCCCCACAGATAGTCCAAGCCCCTCAGTCTTACTTGAAAGGGAAAAAGAAAGGGCCAGTGAGATGATCAGGGTGGAGGAGAGGGGGGGGTAAGATTTACAAGTGAATGGAGGTAAGAATGGAGCAGTTTGTGGGATAAAGGGGCTGCGGAGGGAGCTTTACAGATGTGCGGAGGGACGGCGGCTCATTGTTTAATTAAGCAGAAAGTGGCTCTTTTGAAAAGCAATTTTGCACAGGAGCTCTGAGCTCAGCAAACAACTCCTGCGAGTGAGGGCAGGAGGAGAAAGGAACAGCTGGCCCGGAGCCGTGTGAACCGCATGCTAAGCGGTTTAAAGGGCCCGGATCCTCCTCCCCAGCCCTGCTCCGCTGCCACCCTCTGAACAGCGCTGTCAGCACAGCAAATCCCACCAAGAGAAAAGAGGGAGCGGAGGGGGTGGGACAGAGGGGTTATCCTGCTAGGTGTCCGCACTGCAATACAGCGGCTGGGAAGGAGGGTGTAACAGCCAGGCTTTGTTATCCCAGGGATTTGGTCACACACAAGAGCTGGTTTCCCAGTGCCTGGGAAGCTCCTTCCACAATGAGCTGGGATGAGCTGATCCGGTAATGCGGCTCCACGGCCTCCCAGGAGGGTGATGGGACTGCTCCTGTGAGGACGGACAAGCGTTTATTTCCCTGTTCCCTCTAAAGGGAGCCACAGCCTTGCTGGGACAGGGACCTGGAGCTGAGCCCCACGCCAGGAACCACTCAATCGCGATGTGGCAGCGCTGCGGCATCGCGGCAGCTCTGATGCTGCAAACGCTGCTCACCCCAACTGCTGGCAGCGGGTCCAGGGCTAAGCTGGTCCAGCCTGAGCTCCCACCCTGCGTTACCCACAGAGGCCCCTTCCCTTGCCACCAAGTCTGTAATTTCCTGCCTAGAAGAGCTGCACGAGTGGGATGCACGAGGAGGGGAATAACCCAAGTCCTTTGAGAGCTGCAAGTACCACACACTGTGATTAAAAAGATTTGACTGCACGAAGTTCCATAGATCTGTGGGGTTTTTTTTATCATTCTTCTAATAAGCCTCTACATTAGCAAATATAATTTTATTCTTTCTTTGGAGCAAGTTTTAAAATGTTAGGAATAATAAACAGAGCAATAAAAGCATGCCAGAATATTAATGACTCAACTAGGATGTACTACCCAGCAATAGCACTCGGCACTTACCAACAGCCAACGCCAAGCGCTACTCTGGATTTTACAGGTTGTTTTGGCCCAGCACCCCAGTCAACTCTGAACATGGTGCCATGCTGCATTTTGTAAGCCACCCTGCCTGTAACACAGGTCTGATCTCTCGAGATCCCCAGGCTCTTTTCCAAGAAGATGAATGCTCCCAAGTCCCCAGCAGTCCTCCATGCTGTGCAGAACAAGGCCCCTGGAAAGCAAAGCTCTCGAGGAGCACACCATGCTCTTCTCTATAGGGATTCAACATAAGCAGCACTTGGCAGATTATTTTAATTTTTCCTCTTAAAAAAAATCTGATTGGCAGTGGGCTTTTTCCCCCTAGAGTTTTGGTATAAAGGGAAACCACAAACAATTACCAAAACACACTGATTAATAATTCAACATTCCAGACTTGTAAAGTGCCAAAACACAGTGTGAATTCTTGATTAGCCCAGAAGGTGCCAGTGAGCACCACTGAAACTGGTCACTGCTGCTTCAAAGATACAAGTCCCACCACTGAAGCCACAGGAGAAGTTAGAATTCAAAGGTCTGTGGCAGCAGCTGAGCAGCCTGCAGCACACGTGCCAGAGACGTTACACACAACCCCAACTTCTGGGTACATCCAGAAGACAGCACAGCAGAGAGGTTTTGTAAACACTCTTCATCAGATGATGATGAAGAGCTAAACCTGAAACGAAACAAGGGTTAAACAATGCCAGTGACTTCCTACCCTTCCAACAGCATCCATGCAACTCACATGGCCAAGACAAATCCACCACTGTTGAGTCCCAACGAGATGGAGGAAGGAGCTCCAGCATCACTTGCAGAGCAGTCATACAATGATCTATTTGATTACTGAAGCACTTGGTTAAATTACTGTGGCTTGTTTCAGGAGGAGGCTGCCAAATACATTTTCAGTTTTTAATCTAGGGTTTCTCTCTTTTATGCTCCATTGTCTCTAATAGCCTCTTAGATGCTTGAAAATAAAGTTGATTTCCCTGCCAATTTAATCCTCTCTCCATGTGACAAATATCGTTATTCCCCCAGCTGCTTTCTCCCACACACACTGTTTTTATACAGAAGAAGCCAACAGGGCATAATGCCTTTAGATCCTCTAACACCATTATCAGTGAGATCATCAGAACAGCCAGAAATTCGGGACAAGATTCTTGTTTAACTTGAGGTCTTCTTTCTGCAACAGCTCTACAAGATTACACAGCCCTTAGGTAAATCTGCTGTGGCTTAGGCAAATCTGCTGCCTATGCACATACACTACACCTTTCTAAGTTCCCACTTTGGCAGCAACTTCAAAATGCAGGCTGAGACAGCTCCACTTTGGAAATAAAGAACTGCTATTTAACTGACATCGGGATACAAAATGCCCCTTGGATAATAAAAATAGGTCCTGCCACGTGGCTGTACCCCTTGTGGCTTGCTCTTGTCCCATTTGCAGCTTCCTTCCTCCTGCCTTTCCCAATCCCTCCAGGAGTCCATCTCCAGGCATCAGAAAAGGACAGAGAATTAAATCTTCTTGAAAAAGTTAACTGGATCCGGAACCCACCTAGTTTCCATCTAGTGCCTGTCATCAGGAAAAAAGAAATGACCACATAAAGAGTCTGCTCAAGCAACATTATCATTTAGAAAACACTGATTGCCCCTGCCAGCTATAGAGCACAGCTTGTTTTATTCATGTAAACATTTGTAGGTATTAATATAATTTTCCACCTCCCTTCACTTCTGGGATATATATAAAAATGCCTAAATAATTACAATATAGGTGGGCCCAATAACCCAGAGAGAAGCAACTGTTCTGCAAAAAGGAGGACAAAGACAAAAATAACCTAGAAAAAAGGAAGAGTAGGTAAGAGAGGCCAAAATGGCCAAAAATAAACTTGGCAGCTAATGAAATCACTTAAAATGGGGTTAGAAGTGCAGGTCTTCAAGCAGTATCCATACTACAGGTCTTTCCCTGGAGAATTCAGTGATGGACATTCAGGGTAAGGTAAGCAACAGGATGTGCCAAGTAGAACTGAGCTGTTTTATTTCTCTAATCATTGCAATTCTGGCTGCATGAGGGCAGCAGGGACCACGCTATGTATATCTTTATTTACCCAGAAATAGGAGAGTTAAAGTTTCTTAGTGTGAACAAGTGAAATACACAGCATTAGGAACAATATAAAGTTGCAAGAAAATTATTCATACTTCCTGATATGATTCGATTGATTCCTCACCACTACAACACAAGTGCCTTCTGGAAGTATCATGAGGGGTGTTTCCAGCAATCCCTTACTATCAGACATTCAGGCCACCTCTGCCTGCCCCAACCCTGTGCTGGGTGTAAATGTCACCACCACGCTGCCTCACAGCTCAGTTTATGCTCCTCAGATGCTGCAATCCACAACCAGCCCCAAAACAAAACCTCCCTGACAGCCAAGGCACAAGACAGCAGCAAACCAGGGGAGCTGACAAGTGGGTACAGTATCAGTTCTGCCACTCTTGTCACACGGATAGCAGAGTCTGGAAAACACGGCAGCAGGAAAAGCTGGGAGCAATAATGAATCTGGAACGAATCACTGGAGATCATGAGTTTGAACCCTGAGGCTGAGAGAAACCTTCAGGGAGAGATTTATCCCTTGGGATAAACACAGATCCTACTAAGGCTGCAGAAGTCTTCCCAGCAGCTTCAAGTGGGATGAATCAGGCCATATATAACTGCAGCACTGACAACCATCGGACTGGAAGAATCCCTCCTTGGTACTAATACCCTCCCCTCCCCTGGCAGAAAGAAACATCTCCTGTAATAACTCCTTTTTCTTGAGCATCTGATCATGGTTTGAACACCACCAAAACCGTGGGTGTTACTGGGTATTTTACATTTGCAGAGCACTGAAGAAAATTATGCTCTAGCCCCCAAGATTATAAACCAACTAAATGAGTGTTTTAGCATTTCTTTACTATCCTTCATTTAAGGATCTTAAGTGTTTTAACAGTGCTTGAATTTAATGCTGAATTCTCTTGTGATACATGAAAGTATCACTAGCAACAGGGGAAAGTTAAGCAACATGACCAAACTCACAAAGCAAATCAGCATCAGGTCATGTTTCTGGAGCCTTAGTCCCTGTCCTTAACCACAAGATAACACAATATTCCAGTATTCCTATTATATTTGAATTACAGATACTTATGTCCAAGCATCAAAAGCACTTCTACCAATCTCTAATTACTTCCAGGCACAGCAAAAAGATTTCAGGCCTGGAGGTTCCCAGCACATCGATTATGATATCAGCCATTTGTGAGAGAGTGGTTGTTAACATTCCCTGATGGCTTTGTGCTATTTTGGTTTATAATCCCACTCAAATAGCATAAAGCAGTGCTATCCAGCTGGAAAAATTCAGAACACACCTGTGGCAAAATTACACTACAACTGAAGTATGCACATAAGTAAGTGAGTTAGTGCAGCACTGCTCAGCATTGATATTCCAAATCGAAAACCAGGAACTGTGACTTCTTATCCCTGGGACACTAAAGTCCTATTTTTTATCCCAGGGAAGGCCATGGTCAGCATGTCCAGCATCCTATTTGAGCATTAGGTTTACTGTTTTCAACTGCAGAGTTCATATTAGAATTATCACACTTACTTGAAAAGTCAAATGAGTAGATAAACAACATCTGTGTTACATTGCTACACATCCCCCCACATATCTGTACACCCTACTTAAACACACACACATACACACGTGCCTCTTGGAAACCTCAGGCAGGAAAAAACAAAGGAGAAAGGAGGTTATTGGTGGTTTCAAATACCAAGAAAGACAAATGTAGACTTGATGGAAACATCCAGAGGCTGCTGTCTATCCAGCAGGAGGAAGGCAAAAGTTTTAAGGAAGGACTTTATTCCCAAGTGCTTAGAGGACAGGAAAGACCTCAGACTTTGAGAACTAACCCCTGTTTGCCAAGCTGCCTGATCCATGGCACGTCTGAAAGAGATTTTAAAATACTTTGATCCTTGTTGGCAACTATAAGTGCTGTACAAACCAGCTTTGTTTCATTTGCTGTTACTCTGTCAAGTTATCCAACAGGTTCAGATACTCACAAGGCTCTGGTTGACAGGGCAAAGTCACCTGATGCTTTTTGACACCATCGAATAAGAGTTCTGCACCGCCTCTGAAATAAAAACAATGAACCACTGAGATTTTGCTTTACTGTCAAAAGAAGGCAGTACAAAAGAGGCGATTTACATAGATGCTACAACAGAGAAAACAAATGACACAGATTATATTTAGCACAGGATTCCCTTTGTATTTTTTTTCCTGTCACAAACCAAAAGCCCACAGGGGAAGCTGCCAGCTCCCACTGCCAACACAGAGAGGAGGCTCTGCTGTGGGCCAGAACCCACCGATTCCAGGCATCATCCCAGTGGAATGGGAGGATGGTTCCTGTCTCCATGTGCTCCCAAACTGCTGTGCAGCGCTGCCTTCCCTCTCCGGCCACTGGCACTGCTTCCACCCAAACACTGCAGCCACCACACTGCGTCCAACATCGCTCATCCCTAACACCCGCTGGCCAGAAGTCTCAAAAATTGAGCACCCTTCTGGTACAAATATTCCCCCAGTTTCTACGTGTGAACACACAGAGAGGAGAAATGACTCACATGAAGTTACAGAGCAAGTCAGTACCAGCAGCCCAAGAGTCCTGGCAACTCTTCCTTGATCTACTGACTACAAAGTGTCCCAGAGAGGGACTTGACTGGGAGAAGCAAGTGATGAAGGTGACAAAGTAAAACATAAGTAAATAAATACACAAACTTTCTCCACTGAACAACCCGATGCTCATCCCTCTTCTGACACTTTGAACATGTTACTGAATACCCTCAGATAAGAACTGATGGTCCCTGCAAGCACAGGACATCAGGAGTGAGCAGGATATGCAGAGGCTGGCAAGTAAAGGAGATGGTCCTCACACTGGAAAAGAATGGGATTTGAATTTGGTCCAGGCACCTAATTTTAGGCTCCTCACAGAGTAATTAAATTTTGTAACTACAGCTTAGAAGCTTCAGCAAGCTACTCACCTCTGCCCCTGTTCTGGAAAAAATACAATTATGAAAACCTCGAGCTTTACCAACATCAATCATTTCTGATGATGTTGTGAGGCCACAGGCCAAACTCAGTCTTAGATTACAGAACTTTTACCATGTGAGTACGGACATGGATAATAACCATAAAAGCAACTTTAAGTTACAGGACACAGCAGCAGAAAGTATGAGCTTTTGACTCTAGACTGAATTCTTCACTGGCCAAAGTTTTAACACCTAGAGTCTTAAAGAACTCAATTCACTTAATATTAAACTGAGGTAGAAAAATGACCAACCCATTTTTAAAGGGCATATAATTGTGGCAAAATGTTTTTCCAAATTAAATTCAGATTACTTTAGAAAAATTTTCATATGAAGTTACTTTGTGGGAACTTACTGGTGCCTCTCCTCCCTTGGAAACCAACATAATAAAGAGAAATATTTAAAACAAACAATCCCCACCTAAATATCAACAAAGATACTTCCAGACGTTATTAAGTTCCTTTAAATCAATATCTAAAAATGCCACAGTAGGTTTTCTTGGCTCTGCAATGGCAGAGCACAACAAAACCCTTGTTATGCCTTCGGCAGCATTACTTATATGCAGCAACTCTCCTAAAGAGCACTCTGTTGGTGTTCTTCCACCAGCTTACAAGAAATAGTTATCTCAAAATTGAAGCAGTGATTATTAACATGAGTCGAGATTCATGCGAGGGAACAAGTCATAACAATTATATGAAAAACATTTTTTCATGTAATGAAAACAAGGTCACGCTTTGTTACAGCGGGAAATGTAGATTGCAAGATAAGGTCCTTCTGTAAAGAGCGAGCTGTGGGGAACTCAGCTGTGGTTCCTACATAGAGAGCTCATTTATGCATTTCCAAGGGAAGCAAAAATGCATCTCACTCTTCTGGGAAAATTAGGAGAGTTGCTGCAGCTGGAAGCGGGAAAGATAGAGGAAAGGATTCTTAAGGAGAAGGGTATTTAAAGGGTTATGGCATTTCTGTGTTCGTGAAAGGGTGGGAAAAAGCGAATAAATAGCAGCCTTTTAGCTTCTGCTAAAAGGAGGCTTTAACGAAATAACACAAGTATTTCCACAAATATGCACAGCTTCCACTGCAAATGCTTTAAGATCCCAGGGCCAGAGCGTGAGCAATGCTGATACTACAGCAGCAAAGGCCTGGAAACTGAAATGCTACAGAGTGAGAACCTGGCAGCTTTACAGACCTGACACGGCTCAAACACAAAGCACAGTGAGGGAAAGCACGTGTACACACACAAACACACACACGGACAGTGCTGAGAAAAAAGGCGAGAAACGAGGGGGAGGTTTTCATAAACAATTTTAATAAGTAAAATTAAAAAGCTAAACAACTCAAAAAGGTTGAAAGAGGTGAAAGAAAAAGAAAGGCCTGGCACAGGACGCTCACAGAGAGACGGGAGCGAGGCCCCGGGACAGACGGGCAGGACGGCCCGGCCCCACGCTGCGGACACCCTCTGGCGGTGTCCGGCCCCTCCCGCCGACGCCTGGTTCCCCGGTTCCCCGGTGGCGGCCGCTCCCACTACCCCGGCCCGCAGCCCCGTGACGGCGGCGGCGCCCGGGCTCAGACGCGCCCGTAGTGGCCCCCCAGGCCGCACGCAGCAGCCACTTCGCCGCAATGCCGCGGCCGCCTCACCGAGGGGCCGGGCCATCGCGGCCCAGCCCGGCTCGGCCAT
>VYZQ01077838.1:0-18275 GCA_013400655.1 Mystacornis crossleyi
CGGGCCGGGCCGGGCCGGGCGGCAGGGGATGCGGGAGGCTGCGCTCAGAGCGGGGAAGGGGCGGACGAGAGCCGTGGCGTGGGGGAGCGGCCTTCCGGCCCCGCGGGTCCCCTCTGCCCCCCGGTGGGCGCCGCCGGAGGGCCACGGCCGTGCTGGGGGAACTGGGGGGACCAGTGCTCCCAGTAAGGGCGGCCCCTGGGACGCGCACGGGTACGTGGGGACTGAATCCTCGCTTGATCGCAGCCTGAGGCCCCGCTTCTGATCACCGAGAATTTCTGTACACAGTTGTTGAGGGGTTTGGACTATTTCATGTGCTGCAAGGCAGCGAATCGCACACCTGGGCCTTTGGTCTCAGAAACAGCACCAAAATCAGCCAGTGCAGCTCCTTCTGCCTTGTGCAGACGAGTCTGGTCAACAAACACTGGCGGGCAGAGTTTTAGCACTCCAGTGTCTGTGCTGACACTGTGTTATCCCGTGCTGAGAGGATGTTGAGCCTCCCTGAAGAGCTTTATTCAAGCAAGAAACACTGGGCCTTTAGCACCAGCTGAAAAGAGGAAGAAGTGTTATAGCCCCCACCTTGATGCAAAAAAGGGAATATGGGATAAGTTTAGCTGCCAGTTGTATATGTTGAGCAGGGACTAAACAGCCCTCGCTCTCTCATGTGAAAAGCCGAGTTTGAAAGAAAACTAACTGCAGTCAGCTGAGCTGTGAGATTGCCATACCAGGTACATGGAGAAGGAAGAGGGTTCTTTTTTATCTACCATTAATTTCTGTCTGTTGATGAGCGCTGTAGAGTGAAAGATACAGCTAAAAACTGAGGTCAAAAGAGAGTCTTCTCAAACAAGGAATAAAAACCTTGTTGTGTGGCAGTCTGCCAGTGTCCTGTCAGTCTAAAAATTTGATTTCAGAGTCTAGAAATAGTTGTGTTGTTCAGCAAGGCCTGCTGTAGCCTTCAGCACAGGTGAAGATCTTATGCCAGGAAGAACAGAACTGCTTTACAGATGGTAAGTAAATCTGAAAGAGGACTATTGGCAACAATCACGCTTTTGATGTTCAGAGGGTTTAAAACAAAATACAAGTCTCTGGGCATTTGCTGTAGTCAAATAATGTCTAGATGACTCAGAGGTTCAAAGTAAAAATAACGTGTCAGAGAGCTGGGTATCTGGTTTAGTTTAATTCCAACTGAGATTGCACGCTGATGGAAACTGAAGTAAAAAAGGGGTAGGTTGTTCAAAAATACATGCAAATAAATGGAATGTTTTCCTGTTAAATTTCCTATTACCATCGGCTGGGAGGTTTTTTGTATCTAGTGAAATGAGAGAGCACTAGTGAAATAAGTGCGGATAAAAATTTTGTTTTCTGTATTGCCAGAAAAATCGCGGTGCTGTTCGATGCCAAACATAGCACAAAAACCCAACAAAAACACCCTCTTAAGAGGTCTTTCTTATTGTTAAAGAGAACTGAATTTCTTCCAGCTTCTGTTAAAAATCTCCTAAATGGAATACCAGGCCACATCTCCACTTCTCTTTTTGTAGGTGGGTAACTACTTGCGCATGTTTCGGGGTTCCCTGTACAAGAGATACCCCTCGCTCTGGAGGCGACTGGCCACGGTGGAAGAAAGGAAGAAGATAGTGGCCTCTTCACATGGTGAGAAGATGCGTAAACATTCCCAGTAATGTTTATCGAAAATTTTGCCTTGAAAAACTGTTCCTGGCGATTCAGAAGCTTGTGCACCTTGAGGGCTGTGTGAATCACCTCAGACTGCCCCAGTGATGGAGCACCCTGCAACGGTGGCACTGGTGGCTCCTGGCTCAGCCTGGCAACAAATATCGCCTGATCAAAAACGTTCTGAAATGGAAACATTCATCATGGAATTCCTGGGGTTGGCTACATTCATCACAAAGCAAAAGCCACATCTCCAAACCAATACAATATTTCAGAAGAGATTTTTATAGACTAAGAGGGGCATCCTTGTCTCTTTTGTCAAATAGGCAGGAGTGTTGAAGGATGCCCCATTGAAGATGTGCATCTTTGCTTAACTTTGCTTCTTGCAGGGACTGGATGTTTGTGCCTGCCAGAATTTGTGGTGTGTTGCTGCTGATGTGACTGCTACAGGGAGAATATTGGTATTTTTTTTGTTGAGGGGCTAACAGCAAGCAGTTAAATTTCTTAGCAATATGATTTCTTGTGTGTTCTGTAGACTAAAGCATAATAAAAATAATGGTTTACTCTGGGCTTACGTCTCTTTCCTCCAAGTATCCTGCTGACCTCTTGCTTTCTTTTTTTCCCCAACAGAAAATCAGCGGTCTCACAGTCCCCGAAGATGTAAGTCTCATCTGCGTGTTATTCTTAGCTGTGCTAGAGGAAGAATGTCCACTGTGACCTTTGGTGCTATTACAATAATATTAATGTCTAATCCTCTTCCTCTGATCTCTCCCTGTGGTCGCCCTAACTGTGCCTCCTGATCCCATGCCTAACTGTTCTTTGTCAGAACCTTAGCAGGACTCTCCAATGCAGATGGTCTCTGTCATTCAGCAGGAGCTGTCTTGAGGTTTCTCCCCCTTTCCCGAGTCTTAACAGCTTTTCTATTGATCATTGCATCTCTATTTCCGACTTTTAAGTCCAGTGAGGGTTGATTGTTTTCTGGGCCTTGTAAATATCTCCAAGAAGATGAAGCCCAAAGGACACTTGTATCTCTGTTTTAGTCCCTCCTGCAGTGCCAGAGGGCTTGTCACTATGTAGCCTGTTAATGCTACAGTGCTATGTAGCTTTTTCCATGTTAATTACTGGCATCTTTCCTGGTAATAGATCACGGCTATACAACATTAGCCACTAGCGTGACACTGCTAAAGGCCTCTGAAGTGGAAGAGATCTTGGATGGAAACGATGAGAAGTACAAGGCAGTGTCCATCAGCACAGAACCTCCTACCTACCTCAGGTAACCAGCGTCGGTGAGGGCCAAGCTCAGAGCGGAGCTGCTTGGAAGATGTCAGCTTGGGCAGGAAGCACAAGGAGTTGTATAAGCCCAGGCCGTTGTGCAGGGGTTGTGTGCCAGCCTGCATGAAGTCATTTGCACTGTTGAGCAAATGGGGATCTCCAGAGTGTAAGGATTGGGTTACTGCCCACATAAAACAGGAAGAAAAATCTAAGGGTTTGATGATACATTATCTTTTGCAATTACTGCATTCCATCTGTAACAGATGTTTTACAGAACACTCTGCACATACTGCCTTCTGGAGATCTCACATTTCTCAGCAGCCCTTTTGTAAAGTACAGACAGAAAATCCAAATATGAATCTAGTATTTATAAAGATGCACCTGGATTCATATCTGATGGATATTTGCAAGCTGGAGAATGGCCTCCCGAGAGGCTGGTGTGGAATATGAGTTCCTGGTGAAACAGTAATGTTGATGGTTCCAGGATAAAATAGCAGGAACTTGTAATAGGACTTAAAGTTTAAAATGACACCATTCCTTAAGTAGCAGCAGTGGTGCTGAGGGCCTGCAGGTTAACACCCAGTCTCCTTCAGAGAACAGAAGGCAAAGAGGAACAACCAGTGGGTGCCGACCCTGCCCAACAGCTCTCATCACCTGGATGCGGTGCCGTGCTCAACAACGATCAACAGGAATCGCATGGGCAGGGATAAGAAGAGAACATTCCCTTTGTGGTAAGGCAGCTTCCTGCTTCTGGAAAGTGGAAACAGTTACCAAAATGACATGCTGCCGGCGTAGTACTGATGAGTTCATGTATTGTTGTGATTCATCCCTAACTGACAAAAGACCTACAGGTCATTAGCTTGGAGGTTCTTAGTTAAATTGTATGTCTTGAGGCTCTTCGTTACAGTAGCCGTCCATGGCTCAGAGCTGAGATGTTCCTTTTGTCAGGAAAATGGTTCGTTCTTTTCCTGATGAGTTCCTTCTGTTTCTTGCTGATTTGCTGAGCAGTTGTCATTTGAGGAGCCTGCAGACCCTCTTTGTGAAGGACAGGCTGCTTCTCACTGACATATACCAGTAACTTTGATCTAGTTTATTTGGTGGAAAACGCTGCTGAAGCTCATGACTAACGTTTTTTCCATTATAAAAGTTGAGGCAACCAAGATAAATGTAATCCTAGAAAGCTTCCTTGTTTTAGTTGCAGGAATGTGTTACGATAGATGTAATAAAAGGTGATAAACTGGTATTAGTTGCCATAGCCCTGTAGGCTTCCATTGAGGAGTCTGTCTGTAGACTGATCGGGGAGCTGGAGTGTGGGGATTGCTTCCAACAAATGTTGCCTTCCCTGTATGGATGCCAGATGTGTCATGTGCTCATTGCATATACTGTGTTGTTGCTGTTCACTTTAGCTTTGATGACCATGACCCAGCAGTGATCCATGAGAATGCGTCCCAGCCAGAGGTTCTGGTTCCAATCAGGCTTGATATGGAGATTGATGGGCAGAAACTCAGAGACGCATTTACGTGGAACATGAATGGTATGTAGCAAGGAGAGTTTCTTGAGGCTGGAGAGAGAAAGTTGTGTCCTTCACCAAATGTCCTTGCCACATACAGACAAGGATTTAAAGCTCTCCCACTTCGGACTGTATTCAGTGCTTGCATCTCTTAGCAAGTGCTCTGCCACTTCCATGGGTTGCAGTCATTCCTGGACACATGTAGTCTGAAGAGTTTAACTGGCATATTTTCCTGAGCCAGTTCATCAGCTCCGTGGTCTGATAGTACTCTGTTAACTGAGGTTAATGGCTGTGGCTTCTGTGGTGTGAGGCGAGTAAAAAAGGCTGTAAGTCCCTGTATCAGTGTGTGTGTCCTTACAGACCTGGTGCAAAACACCCTTTTAAAAGCAAAAAAGTAATGCATTTGGGATTCCCTTTGTCACCTCACCCTGTGGGAGTAATTTTGTGTATTCTGTAAGTGGCAGACATTAATTTCTGAGAAAGTTTATAAATCTTCATTGTTGTTCTGTAACAGAAAAGCTAATGACCCCAGAAATGTTCTCTGAGATTCTTTGTGACGACCTGGATTTGAATCCTCTGACCTTTGTCCCTGCTATTGCGTCTGCCATCCGACAGCAGATCGAGTCATACCCAACTGACAGCATCCTAGAAGATCAGTCAGACCAACGAGTTATTATTAAGGTAATACAGGAAGGCAGTAGAATGAGAGCAGAAACTTTTGGGTTTCTCTGCTTGTGTTATGGGGGATTAGGAGTACAAAGGCTTCTGTTTTGTCCAGATTCTGTTTTGTCCTTTGTATTGAGAACAGAACCAAGGTGATAGATGATTAAACATCCATGTGCCCGGCCTCTGAGATGATGAAATAGTTCAGTTAAAGCATTGCCATCTTCCTTTGGAGAGCTGAACGTTGGTGGGCAATGCTGAGTTGTCTTCATGCTACTGGAATTAAGAATTCAGTTAAGGAACTCTGCAGATGAAGCAGGAGTTACTGCTCTGTTCTCTTCAGCCTCTGCCTCCTCACTTCAATTACCTTGGACAAACCTTTGTGAAAGTGGAAACAAATAACCTGTTTCTTCCCTTATCTCCAGCTGAACATCCATGTAGGAAACATCTCCCTTGTAGACCAGTTTGAGTGGGACATGTCAGAGAAGGAGAATTCACCAGAGAAGTTTGCCTTGAAGCTGTGCTCAGAGCTTGGCCTGGGTGGGGAGTTTGTCACTACTATTGCGTACAGCATCCGGGGACAGCTGAGCTGGCATCAGAAGACGTACGCCTTCAGGTACTGAGCTGCCTTCTCCTTGGATGGCTCTGGGGTGTGTTTGTACTGCGTGGGTATCTGCACCAATGGATCTTAGAACAGCTGACCTGATGCAGAAGGTTTTGTTTGAAATTCGTCCTCATGGGTTGCACCCGTTCTGTCTGTCCTAACAATATTTTGTGCTTGTGCCTAAGTATCTTTTCCTGTTGGGTCTAAGACATTTCAGGACCAAATATTGATGAAATGTCAGCTTCTGCTGACAGAATTAATTAACAGGGACAGTCCCTCTTCTAATGTAAGGACATGATGAGCCCCAGATGCATTTTTTGTTTTGTTGGCTTTGCCTAACTTGGGCCATCCACTGTTTCAAGCTTTGATGTTTTGAACTTGGACTGATGGAAACTGTATCTCTCTACCCAGGCCGATGTTAGAGGTGGCTCGATCATGAGCCCTTCTCACAGCTGGAATGCAGCATTGTCAGGTTTGATTAGTCAGCTTTGTAATTTGTCTCCTAAATGGCTTCCAGTTGTGCTATGCAGTGTTCTGTGGTGAGTTCCTGCACTGATGTTATCCCTAGCACAGTGCTGAGTCTGCAGCTGTAACAATCCTTTAATGTGCTCTGAGGTTTTGTGACCTTGGGTCATGGTGACAATCAAGGAAGTTTAAGAGTTCAGCAAATGCTGTATTTGCAGATGAGGGAATGGTGCTGTTGACACCAGTTTCATAGGGGTCAATTCAAGAAAGCAGGATGACCTGCCTGAGCAGCAAAGGGAAACGTCAGGCAGGAGGCAGGGAGCAGTTGGACTGGGAGTAAGCAAAGAGGAACTGGAGACTGTGGAGAAGCTGGCTGCTGCCATGAGCTCTGGTCCTTCTTCCTGCTCCCTCCAAAGGTTTCCTGTCTGGTCAGCCTCCTGTGAGAAAGAGACACTGATCTGTTCCGGCCCAGTTGCTCTTGCACTAGTCTCACTCTGCTTCCTCTGGATGTAGTTTTTATCCTGCAAGTCTTCCACAGCATTTACCTGGTTCTAAAGTGATCCCCAGAGTGATTCATGTTAGAAAACGGAAAGGGTCCCTTTAGCACTTCTGAATTAAACTCTGAATTAAATTGTTAGACTGTGTGTTCATCCTGCTGATGTTCCTTGGAAGGTGGGAGGTGGCTTCTACCTTTCCCTCCACAACAGCTGACTGATATTTTCAGTTCTGGCTTGGGACCACATCCAACAGCAACAACAACAAAGCAGTGGGTGGGCGTTCCTGAGAAGTGATGGGAACTTGCAGGGTGGTAGATGAGAACCTGATATCTGCTGTACTGCAGCACTGTCTGCATTCTGGCCTGCAGTAGCAGAGAGTGAAGTCTGTCCCTTCTTCCTGTGCTTCTCCATGTATTGCAGATATCCAAGAAAGTAATCTGTGTCTGTGTTGACTCTTGGGAGTGGGGTTCATTTTTCCCTTTGCTTCCGCTCAGTCGCTGGAACTTGCAGCAAGTAAAGTTTCAGTCAGTACTGCACAGGTTTATGTTAATGCCAACTTCACAATACTCTCTCTAAAACCATATATTGGGCCATGGTACTGAAGGGTGCTTCCTTTTAGGGGTAGTTCAAACAGGCAGATTTCAGGCCTTCTTTAGACTGTGGCAGTATTGTAAGAGGGAGAATAAAAAACTAAAAAAGGAACCCCAACAGAACAAAGTACATAGACATGAGCTGTTCAGAGAGAAAAAAACATCTAATTGAAACCTCATTTTTTCTGTCATAGTACAAACATGTCCTCCTCTTTCCTTTTTTCTTCCAGGAAAGGAGTACTTTTGAAACCTTACAGTGATTAATGATATTTGGGTTCTGTGGTTGGTTAGTTCCTGAATTTTCAAACCACGGGAGTGGTAGTTGCTCCAACATCATTCCATTGGTGTAAGGAAAGGGTCTGCTTTCGATGTATCAAAAGAACCTTAATATCTCAAGGGACTGGGGGTTTGAGAAATCATGTGCCTCTTAATCATCTGAGGGAGAGGTGAAACTGTTGTTTAGTTGATGAAAGCCAGGGCACTTTTTTCAGCTGGCCTGCTCTGTGCAAAACAAGGAAAGCCTGAAGTCTGGTGGAAGGGCAGGACTGGAGGCAGACAGGTAACTGCTGCCTATGGAATTTTCAGGGGGAATGTGTGCTGCAGTGTTCCCTCCTGGGTACCGAGTGTTTCCAGTGGCAGCACACGGCACTGCATAGCCAGTTTTGCCTTTGAGACCTGTGTGATGGCACACCCACATGCCTGAGGAGTCACCTTTCCAAAAGATGGTGTTTCCCTGCTTTGTTGGCATGCCCCTGACACTACTGCCAGAGGCCAGGACCCTGAGCAGAGGCAGTGCCTTGCTCTCCTGGGATGCCTGCAGCTGACAGCGCCTTTCAGCCATTCTGGTAGCAGCACTTCCTCCTCATCAGGAAAAAACAGGGGAGGAGGAGCTGTCTTACTGTAGAGCTTGGGAGATGAGGGAGGATTTTTCAGTTTCTCTCTGATTCTTTGCTAAAGAAATGTGGTATCTGAGTTACCTTGCAGTTAGGTTACACATGAATCCAGCTTTCCATCCCCCATTTAATTCAGTGAATGCCCAGTGCTAAGCGTAGTAAGTGAGGTAGAGATCATGCTATCAGTAACAAAAACCCAGTTAATATCTCGTATTTGGCCTGGAATATGTGGCATTCTAGGACTAAGATGAAATTCCTGGGTCTGAGTGTTGTTTAGTGGATGTCAGCAGTACTGGAAGTCATTTGATTAACGCTTCCTCCCCAGATCAGATACCAAAGGCTCTGGATTAATTTTTCATGGTAGCATTACTTTGAAGACTTGTTATTTTTTAGGTTATTAGCTTTGATGCAGATGTTGTGTGTTCCCATGATGATTTGCATTTGCGTTCCTTCCTGGGGGAATGAGAGGGCTGCCTGTGAGTGCTGAAATCCTGTGGAGGGGTGCACGTCCCTGGGGAGGGGGCCGGATGTGTGTGCACACCTGTCCCAGGGCTCCTCTCTCACACACACACACTTCTGCAGCTCAGGCTGAGCCACTTTCGAGAATTCAAAGCAAACATTTACATTCCGAGGCTCCTCTATATTTATGCTGGGCTTCCGGCTCCACTGTCAATATTTGGGAAGCTACTCTTGGTCAATTCCTGTTGACTTTTACTGAAAAGCAGCTAGTGAAGCAGTAAATATTTTTGTGCATGTGATAATACAGCTGGTCAGGGCAGAGAAATCTCTGAGAAACAGCTCTTGTGATCTGGGATGCAGCCTGGTGTTTCATTGCTTGTTAGCCACAGCCTCTGGTTGCAACAGCAGGTCTGAAAAGACTGCTCTTTCCAGTATCAGGCTCCCAAGAAAGCCAGACTTTTGCCAGGGAGGAGCTGTCAGGGGTGTGCTAACTAAAGTTAGTAAGTCAGAGCTGCAGAACAGCAAGGCTAGACAAGGAGCCCTGTGAGCAGTCCCGGCTCCAGTGCTGTGCTGGCGGAAGCACTCCCAGGACTAATGAATGGGATGAGCTGTGCCTTTTGGGGTTGACCCCTGCCAGCCACGTATGTAACGGCCTGTGGGGGAGAGAATTGCAGGTCCAGCACAAATCCCTCTCCAGTGGTGGCTGGAGATGGGTGTAGCTGCCTTCCCAGAAACATAAAGTTCCACAAGGTTGTAACCAGGAGCCTGTGGTGAACTTCAGGAAACCAAACTGCACTGAGCAGAGCGAAGAAAGAATGCTGAAGCCTGAAACACTGTAAACGATGCTCTGTTGTCCTTGTGCTTGTGCCTGGGCTGGTAACCCAGGGGAGTGCTCTGGGGCCACTGATGGATGTTGCTTTGTTGCCCTGTGCCCTGCCCTGCAGCGAGAACCCTTTGCCGACTGTGGAGATCGCAATTCGCAACACGGGGGACGCTGACCAGTGGTGCCCTCTCCTGGAAACCCTCACAGACGCCGAGATGGAGAAGAAGATCAGAGACCAGGACAGAAACACAAGGTACTGCTGTTACTTTAGACTGTTCTCTTGGCCTGTCCCTTGACAGAAGTTACAAGCTTTGATGTTTGTCTTTCCCTACTGAGAGGCAGCTGGCAGGATGTCAGACTTACACACCACAGCAGAAACTTTAGCTTCAGGGTATTAAACTCTTACCACCTTCCTCCACAAACATCAAAATGTCTACTTTAACCATCTCCTACTTGAAGAAAAGTTTCCTTTTTGTTTTTAACCCTTTTTTTTCTTTTCCTTGGGCTCTTTGCTTGTCCAGGGGGATTGTATAGGAAGGAACGAATCAAACATACTGGAATTTCATGCACTGTCATGCTACCTAGAATCCTGCCACAAAGCTTCCTTTTATGTAGTGTAAAGTTCAATTTGATGTAGCAATGGGCAAACTCCCAGCTCTAGCCTGACTGATGCCAACCTGTTTGCCAGCACAGGAGCACTCTGTGGTTCCGGGAGAAGCTCTGCCCAATGGAGACCTGCTAAGTGATGTTTGACAAGCAGTTGAGAGCTTGCACCTACTTGACAAAATTCTTCCTGGCAGATATAAGTGAATGGCTAGTACCTCTCCAAAAGATACATTGTAGAAACAGTAAATATACTAGCTCAGCTCTTTCCCAGGATGTTTTTTTTACTGCTGATTAACAGTAGCACAGTCATTTTGTGTATCAGCTATGGCTGACCGAAGAGTTTACAATAGCAGTTGATTCCATCCAAGTTAATGAGCAAAAGTGCCCTAAAAGCTTTTAGTGAAAATAGTGTCTTAGCCTTATCAACAGGGGCACTCTCAGGTGACCGAGGAGTTCTGCCTATGAATAAAACTGTCTACAGATTCACAAAGCTGTGGCAGCCTCCCCAGAAGCACTGGTTTTGGTCAGACCTCACATGGCTGTAACATGCACTGACTGTACCTCTCTCTCTCCCTTAGGCGCATGCGACGTTTGGCCAACACTGCTCCAGCTTGGTAACCTTCCTGCTGAGACACTGGTGCTCTTCCTACAGACTTTATCCCTATTCCTCTCCCCAGATGGATCTAGGATTGGCAGGGGTCTTTCTGTCTCTGAAGGGGACACACATTCCACTTGCCACGAGTTCCCAGTACTGCTGACTTCTGCCCCCACCCCCTCCACCCAGTGCCACGTACCAAGAACACTGCGTGAGCAGTGTGAGCTGGCTGACACCTGTGGCAGGTGTTGGAGCCCTTATATACCTGTGTGTGGACAGTGTAAAGATTCTTTTGTATAGGTGCAACATGCACTATTAGGACAACTTTTTAAATAAAAGGAATGCATACAACTTAGGCTGAGTTCAGCAAGTTGAATGAACAGTGAATCTCACCATGTTTTGTGCTGTTCTGGTAACTGAGCAGTCCCAGGGCCTAATATTAATGCTTTTGGGTATAGTGCTGAACACTCAACAGGTTCAGTTTTCCTGGGTGCTTTACTTCAGCAGGTAAAACAGCCCAAAACCTTTTGGTGCAGGGCAAAGTGAGAAACAGACTTAAAACTAGAAGCAACAAACAATTCTCTAAGGATTGGTCTGTTACCACACTTGGCACAGTCTGTAATGAACTCGGGGAGGTGTTCAGGTGGTTTACCCAACAAGGTAGAACAGTTTAACTGAAATCACAGACTTTAAAGTCATTTCTGTCAGATGTCAGCCTGGTGTGTGGTGAACTCTGTTTCCTGTGAAGACTGTACCTGGAAAACAGCACAGTCTCTAAACTGGTACAGCAGGTAAAGCCTCCAGTCAGTGAGACTGCAGCTGCTCTGCAGCCAGTGCCTTTGCTGTGGTCACTGTCAGCACACAGCACTGCCAGTTACAGTGCACAGAGCACTCAAAGCAAAGTTGGTGTCATGACTGCCCTTAGCACTGCAGTCTCAGGATTTTGCAACCCCAGAAAGAACCTGTCTTTCTTTAGGGAGTTTAAAAACAAAATCCATTGAAGTGAGATTTAAAGAAAAATCCAAGCTTGTTTTCCAACTAATTAAAATCTATCTTGCTGTTGAGTTACCCCATCTCTTTGATAGAGTTCCTACCATTCACTGCCAGAACTGCTGAGTGTTGCAAGCCAGGCAGATTTTACTGGCAGCCTGACAGTTATGTTCAGGCCTTTATGATAAAGCCATAGGTTTTATGATCCTTGCTGATCCACCCACCCTGCTAGCACAGTCAAAAAACACTTTCTGGCCTTAATTTATCATGTTTAGACTTGAGTAATAATGGAGACAGTTCTGATTCCTGGGTGGGAGGGAACTTTTTCCAGATGTTAGTCGGCAGAAACTGAAAACGTGCAATTTAGTAATAATATTATTCAGTCTTATCCTAGGCTCCTGTGCCAGAGTGGTACTCCATCCATTACTTCATATTAGAGAGGTTGAAAGGTTATTTGAGCAAGTGAGACAAAACCTGGGATTAGCCTCCCATGGAAAATATGTTTTTTCTCATTGACATAAAAACTCCAAGCCTTCCTGAGAACACTTCAGCCTCCCTTTCTTTTATGACCAGGGACTTCTGCCAGCAGCCTCTTCAGGGAATTAGGCTAAAATAAGTGTGAAACTGCTGTAGCCTTAAATTAGCATCTGTGGTGCAGTGTTTGTAATTGCTGTGAAGCAATTAAAAATTGCTTAAATTTGTGATTACTAATCCTCAAGTTCACAGTGAGGTATAGGCACACAAGGACTGCAGCACCTCTCTGCTTCTCAAGCCCAGAGAGGCTGTAGGAATTGTCCCTCAAAGCAGCCAGGGACAAGGCAGGACAGTCAAGGGACCAAGTCCAGAAAAATGGGAACTTCAGCCATTGCTTTATGGAGCATTAGGACTACTGGGGAACAGCCAGAAGCACCTTTCTTGCTCTACAATCACAATTCCTCAGGTTACTCTGGTACCCTACCTCAGAGCATAGCCCAAGGTTTACATTTCAAGCAATTTAAAGCAGAACAGCTGCAGGCTTCAGAGACAAACTCTTTCTAGGGACTGAAACACCAGGTCTGTTACCATTAGGTCATGAGCAAAGCACTTGGCAAGTACTTGGTTGAGTCTGACACTGCTTAGCCCTTAGCACAACAAATGAAACAAATTTGTTTCTAGAACAAATGACCACCTGTACAGGCCTCTCATCCTCTTCCTAGAGGGAAGCGTAAGTGCAGCAAAAGAGCTTGTTCAAATGAGGTCTGATTTTTGATAAAGTGTTTTCATTGGAAGGCCACAGGGGAGGGGGAGTTGGTGTTGGTGGGTGTGTGTGTGCTTAAGCAGATGCTTGATATTCACATTTCTCTTCATGGTTGGTGGTGGTGCGCAGGTTTGAGCAGACAGTGCTGTTACCACCGCGCTGCCGAAAGATACAATGTGTGCAGATTTGAAGGCTTGAAGTCAGGTACAATCACAGTGCTCACTGCATTAGCAAGAACGATCAGATCCATTTCATACAGGTGTCAAGGTAGGGATTAGCTTGTTTCGTTTGCCCCTGAAACTCAGATGTTTAAGTTTCAGAACTAAAAACTTCAACAAGAGTGGAATTACACAGCAGGTGCAGACAGTCTTTATTACCAGTGTCAAGTGCTGCTTCCAGTCACTGCCTGGACCGAGTGTCCAACTCGGTCCCTTTGTCCTTTCCCAGGCACCCCTATATCCAGTTAGACATCCCCCACACTCCTCATGCTCTGCAGCCCTGCTGAGAGCAGAGGGGAAGGACATCCTCAGCTAGCCTGAACTTTGCCTTACCCACCAGAAAAGAAAATCCCAAACGTGGCAGTTTTGAGCAAATTCCTGATGAATTGCTGCCTCTGCCCCTGGCAGAAATGGACACACAACTGAAAAATAAAGACTTTAATGTAAAGACTCTTTGGAAACAACCACCAGAAAAGGAGTGGGGGACATAAAGGAAAGAAAGAGGCTGAGCTGCATTCTACCGTGGTACAGAACTACTTCAGTGAAAGCCCACAAAGAGGTCTCACAACAGTGAGGGCCAGGCGCATCAGTCTTTGTACAGAGGGCAAGAGTGACCTGGCACACAGCAAGTCATCAACAGCAGAAGGAGAAACTGGTTTAACACCCCATTTGATACTTATTCCACACCAGGTAACTGAGGAGCTGTCACAACTTCTAGTCCCTGTCCCTAGAACTCCTCTGTAAGCATTCAGGAGTTCTTGTGTGCAAAGCTCTGTGGATCCACTTTGTACAAGGGGAAGATGGGTTACCCACACAAACAGCGACACACTACACATCGGAATGGCAACTGGTGTTATTCCAGTAGGATCTCTGGGCCACAACGTAAGTCCAGCCAGAAGAGAGGAATCTGGCCACACAAAGAAGTCCCCCGTGTTACTGTGGATGCTGCTGCTCGTTCTGGTCTTGGTCTCTAGGCTGGTGGTCTGGACGATCCTCAGGGAGAGGGTTGTAATTGGGATCCTCTTCAGGTGTGTCAAAAACCATCTTCCTGGCAAGGGACATGCCCATCCCACCGAGCAGGCAGGTTAGGAAACTGAGCTGAGGATGACAAACCCCCAGCCCTCCTAGGAACACCCCGGCCCTCTGTGGCCAGGTTGCCACGCCACAGCCACCGGCCTCTTGCACCATCACCAACCATTCTGCTCAGCTCAATACACAGTGATGACAGTCCCTCCTTCCTCGATCACTAGGTCAGATTGGATTGTGAGTGCACAAAGCAGAACATATTCTATTTTCTTCAACCACAAGAATACATCAGGAAAAATCCCACCTCCATCTAGCATTTCCACAAGCAGTAAGAAGACTCTAGTTCTACTGGCAAAGCTGAAGGTAGCAGCAGCTGCTGTATGGGCCCTGTACACATGTATATAATGTGCAAATAATGCAGCAAGGGCATGAACTGTGGAGCTGAGGTGCTGTCAGCAGGCAGTTGCCTCTTACGGTCACAGTTTACTATGGAAGTGATCAGGTTGAAAAAGCTGACAGTAAAGCCCAGAAAGAATCAACTTTACTTACAGAAAGCTAGGGGTTAACAGCAACTTCTTTCCTCCAGGCTGGTTGGGGAAAACATCTTCCAAGAAATAATAGATATGACCCACTGCAATCCCTGGGGAGAGATGCCACCAAGGTCAGGCACAGCTGTGACTCCTTTGCCAGCCGAACCAGAGCTGCTGGGCAAAACTAAGAATCCCTCAGCTGTGTGCCCACAGCCAGCTCCCTCCAGAGCCACGGATGCTGCAGTTTGCTGTGATCAGCACGGGAGCAGGCAGGGAGCCCACCAGCCTGAGGGCAGCAACGCACAGCCAGGAAACCAGACACAGCATGAGTGTCAGGCAGAGCTCACCACACCCAGCTTCTGTCCCCGGGAAAGACACACCAAAAAGCAGGTCACAAGCAAAAGCCCAGGCCTGAGCCCAGCCACCCAGAAACCCAGCCAGCTCACTTTGGGAAACGCAGCATCTTAGGTAAGGTGGAACCAAGAGAAGGTGCCAGTGCCCCAGTAGCACCTTTGAGAACTGAGTGCCACATGTGGCTGCAAGGTGTCCTTGTTCCCATCACCCACCAGCTTTGACTTACCCAGCAAATCGATTATGATGGAGTTGCCAAGGAGCAGAGAGAATCCCATCAGGACCCAGGGCAGGAAGGGGGCTTGGAAGTTAAGAAGCCCAAAAAAGTTCATGCGGATGTAAGGGTTCCTGCGACTCCATACATACACCAGCATGATGGTGAAAGCCTGGCCCAGGAAAAACAGGCTGGCAAAGAGTCCAAACAGCTGGGAACTACCGAGTCAAGGAAAAACCTACCCACCCTGTGCACCACCTCCAGGCAGCACAGGGTGCTTTGCGACTAGGAAGCCCAAACTAGAGGCAGCTGATCACAGTGTTCCAAGACATTGCCAATGTCACCAAGCCTTTCCTGGCTGAGATATACTGACCACCACTGTCCCCACACACATCTCCCTCCATGCCACCCCAGAACAAGACACTCTGGAGTGGCACATGCAGGTTGCTCACTCCTTAAGCTGATGTCTACAACCACCAGCGACCAGAGAGCTCATATAGTCACCTTCACAAAAGGACCATCAAAATGACCTTCAAAGAAGGGTTCTCACAGTCTTAGAGCACTTGGGACAGTGGCATATGTTAACAACGAGCTCACATCCAGTATCTCTTCTACAGAAGAAGTTTAGCAGTGAGATGGCTCTTGGAATTCACAGCCCTCTTCTTCAGAGCACAATGAGACAGACTAAGGCAAAAATTTCCCCTGCCCTTGTTGTAGTTGGACTCAAAATACACCTATGGCCAAGCACGTGGCTGCTGCAGCCACCTGGATGCTAACAGCTCACACAGCTTCATGCAGAGCTCTGTGAGGACAGCAGTGCTCTGAGCCATCTGCATAAGACAGCAGAAGACATTCAGAAAAGGTTTATACTTGGGAGGGAAAGCTATTTCACCATCAGATTACTCTGTCATGAAAAGAACTTAAGCTGTGTGAGGGCACCTCCAGCTACTGACAGGCTGCAAGCTCTCGGCTCACACTGCCCGACGTGCTGACAGCGGAGTCTGTGGGCAACCCACTCCTTGCCTTGTCCTCACAGCTCCATGTTATTGCCTTTGTCCTGAGCCAGCCTCATGCTACCACGCTGCACTCACCAGAGCTCAGCCGGTGGCTCTGTCACAGCTGGACCAGTTCTTGGAGCAGAACACGTGGCTTCCTTTCAGGCTGAGCTTCCCGAGCACACAGCCACGTGTCCTCTTCAGGGATGAGGCAGCCCAGCCCCTTGCCAGGGCCATCAGCACTTCTGCAGACATGAGCACAATCACAGGCAGCTTTCCTCTCCTCTAAGAACACTGGATGAGGCACAGGCCAAGACAAGGGTGGGAAGATGTGGAGCACAAGCTGTGCCATACAGCCAGAAACTGCCCCTGCACCACGTGCTCAGCAGAGCTCTCCCAGGTCACAGGGCATGAGCCTGGCAGGCCTGGGGCACACGGCCCTCTGCCCTGAGGCACCAAGAAGGTTCATAAACCAGCTGTGCTGCTCAGCAGCCAGGTACCTGCTCCACACCACAACGAAACCGGTACGCAGAGCCCTACACTATCTACAGCGTCTCAGGAGACACCGAAGAGCCTCAGCCAACTCAAAAGGATACTGTCATGAGAAACCCTCCGAAGAGGAACATGAAGACAAAGTCAGCCGTCCTTCCACGGAAGGAGCCTTCCTCGAGCATGCGGCAGTACCTGTACCTGAGAGCGGGAGAGAAGGAGGGGTTGCAGTATAGGAAATTAACAGCTGGCCACCCTGTGCCCCACAGCAAGACTTCATGGGAAGTAAGCTGCTGCAAGCTATTTCATCCCAGATAGCTGTCAGCCAGGTGCCCAAGCCCCAGAGCAGAACAGTGCAAACTTCACCTCACACCACTGACCCCAAGGAAAGAAAGAGGCCCCTGCTGTGTTTCAGCCAGAGCTCACCCCAGGAATGGGCACTGCTCTCCAGCATGAGCCACAGCAGTGGCGCTGCCAGCTTCCTCAGCCTTTTGGCAGGGTCTGCCCCACAGCAAGCAGAGATGGAGGGGCAGGAGGGTCATGGCTTCAGTTCAAAAGAGCCAAGGGAAGAACCCACAGCCCTAGACTGCTGCCAAGGCAAGTCATGCTAGGGAGGAAGACGGATGGGGGAAATTGCATCTAAGCCAAAATGGGAGCAGAGAACTTCACTGAGACCAAAGGATACAGAAATATCATGTTGAAAAAGAAACTGAATCCCAGGGGCCCAAAAAAGAGGAAGTTGGTGATCAGCCTCCATATCTGAAAGAGAAGAAAGAGGAGCGAGAAAAGGAGGTGGACAGAGGTCTCTCCTCATCACATGTAGGGCAGCCCATCACACTGTCCACAGGGAATGCTCAGTCATGCACCTGTCCCTTCAGAACTACCCCAGGGCACCAGACTCTAGTAGGACATCCTTACATGATACTCTGATACATCAGAGTATCTCACCTTTCCAGGTGTGGGAAAGAAGATTTCTTTACTTTTCTGGAGAGGACAAACAGCCACAATTCAGCACTCAGAGCCAAATTAATTACTTTTCATGCCTCTCTACAATAAAGCCTTCTCCAACCAGCCCAACAGCAGCTGCCACACACGGTGTAACAGAGAAAGAAGAGATGGGGTTTGAGTCAAGGAAAAAAAGGAAATGCCAAAATGGTGTGTGGCAGGGAGAGGCTGGAAGGAGTTGCCTCCATGCAGGTGCCTGTGACAAGAGGGAACGCTGTGTTGATGACCCAGCTTGCACCAAGGAGGGAAGGATGGAGCAGTGCGAAAGGAGCCCCTTGGGATGACACAGCACTCCCTGGCCACCCTGGGGAGCGGGACACCCCGGGCCCATCCTGTCAC
Source organism: Mystacornis crossleyi (assembly GCA_013400655.1). Classification (NCBI taxonomy): domain Eukaryota; kingdom Metazoa; phylum Chordata; class Aves; order Passeriformes; family Timaliidae; genus Mystacornis; species Mystacornis crossleyi. Next base: position 18,037 of record VYZQ01077838.1, read on the forward strand.
ACCCACCCCTCGCTGGGAAGAGGCACAAGGGGCCCCAAACCCCACGCAAGGCCTCACCTGGAATTTCCTGAAGATGAGATCGGGGTTGAAGTACAGCTGGAAGGGGGTGATGAACTCCAGCTGCTGTGGGAGACAGGCACAGCAGCTGCCATCAGCAGCTGCCATCACCCGCTGCCCTCGGCCAGCCCCGACTCCCGCCCCACAGCCCCCCGGGGCCCCGTCCCCCCGCCCCGGTCCCC
>VYZQ01077853.1:0-11621 GCA_013400655.1 Mystacornis crossleyi
ATAATATGCATTTATAACACTCCAAATAATGGAGGATTAGAAAAAGGCACACATCAGTAATAAAATATCAGCTGCAGATGCCACTTGAGAAGATTGCAAAACAAAGAAGAGTGAGTAGCTGAAGGAGGAGAGAAAGCAGAGGTGACAAGGAGATTGTAGGAGCAGTAAAGATAAATGATGACTCTGCTTTTTGAGTGTCTATGCGAGAGTTTAAAAAGTTCAGTGTAGAGCCAGGAAGGTCTCTGGGAGACCAGAAGGGTAATTTATAAACAAAAGAGTCAGACAGGGCTTCTATGCCCAAAAATAAAGCCCTTTTTTCCCAGTTCTACCAGTCCCTCTAAGAAAAGATATTACCTTTCCCTTCAAACCTTACCTCTTAACAATACCAGAATAGAAAGATATATTTGCCCTGGCACTCTGATAGGACAATGGGAAATGGATGCCATGAGTCTAGAGAGAAAGAAACCTTCTAAGGATGAAAAAGGACCAAAGTTAGAGCTTCTCAAGAGTTACATTTTATCTCATGAAAAATGTCACAAAAAATGAATAAAAATTGGTTCCCCTTCCTCAATAGCTTCATTTTTTCCAGGTTTTTACGAAAAAATGAAATCTTTCCATCAAAAAACCTCTAGACCCCCCCAACAAAACATACGTAGCTTTAAAGCAAAGGAAGGGTTCCCAGTTGGGCTTTTTAGGGCTCTGAGGCACTATTGCAATGTAAATAATGAAAAATGAGCATCTCAAGGCCATTTTTTTTAAACCCCTCACTAGGCTTTTAATATTGATTTTTTTCCAGATTTCAAGTAAATAATAAAAAGTAGAGAAAGGATGATCCATTCCTGTACTCACCCACTGCTGGGCTCTACAAGGGGCATTGGCACCTGCAAGACCTGAACTGTCAGCCCTTGGGGAGAGGGCAGGAGGACACACGTGTCCCAGGTGTGGGCAGCAGCCTACAAGCAGGGATTGGTGCTTTTTGGTGCCAGGTTCATGTCTGCATCAGCATCATCCTCTCTGGGGTCTGTCCCTTCTTTGACAGCCCCCTTCCCACAGGCTCCCACTTGCCCCAGGTCATGCCCAGCTCTTCTCCTCCTCTTCCTCCTCCTCCCTGCCACTGCTGCTCTGGACCAGCAGCACCTCACACTGGCCTTACCTGCCCTGCCTGGCACCTCCTGTCTTGCTGACAGGAAGGAGCAAAAGGAATAACCAGGGAGTAAACCCGGAGACGAGGGAAGAGCTGTTTTCATTCTGAGAAATTCTGCTGCTGTTTTTGGTTCTCAGCATGTCAGCAGAAACTCGAGGCTTGTCAGGAGGCTGCTAGGCTGCTCCCAATCCAGTAATTACTGGAGGTGCCTCTACTTGGCCCTGTCTTGATCTTACACCGTGTGATCACTTTATTATTCAGTTTTATTTTATTATTCAGTTTGATTTGGCAGCTGCCTGAGAAACCTAAGGTTACTCAAGCTGTATATTTTAAGATCTCTAAAATCTGTTGATATAAATTCTTTTAAAGTCTTCAGGCCTGAGTCAACATTGTTAATTCTGCAGCTCCAGTCCATCAGCTTGGCAGGACACTTCACACACGCATGCACAGGGCTCAGCAGCAGCTTAAGGAGGGATCTGGCTGCAGAAGCTGTGGTTTTCCCTGTGGCTCCCAGCCAGCCCCACTCAGGGGCATCATCTGAGGGCCTCAGCAGAGATAGAAAAAGTTCAGCCCTTTGGACAGTGCCAGAAACAGACACTTAGAGGAGAGAAAACATGATTGCTGGTGGAAATGACAAGTAAAAGCCCTGTTTACTGGGTGAGGGTACGGGTGTAACCCTGCTGGTTCTTCCTTCAGGGCCTGTAGCGAAACTTTCTCAGTCACGACAAGCACTCTCCTGTCCTTCTCTGCCAGGGGAATTTTGGACCCTTATCCAGGTGGAAACTGTCCCTCTGCAAGGATCTAAGAAAATCCCTCACCTTGCTTTATTGGGTCCTTGGATCTCGTCTCTTCCAGAGAGAGATCTGCAGGTTGTTTAATGTTCAGGTATGATTTCCATCTGTACTTTGATTTCAGATTACTCTCCCCCCTCTCAGCCTTTTCATGATCAAAACTGAGATCCAGCTTCCCTCTTCTGACTTCAATCAGTTTTAATCCTGCCTCCCTAACATCTATTTTCCTTCTAATTCCCTGAAGAATTTCCCTTCTGGGATCGCCACTGTTCACATTCTCTTACATGTTCAAAGTCCTTCACATTCTTCTTTCATCCATACTGCGCTCCCCTATCACAGACTCCTCTGATTCCACTTCTTCAAGGGCAGAAATGTGTATTTTCATCCACGATGTTAACGGGTTGGAAGAGCTGGATCCTCAGTGCCGCTCTGTGTTCACACATCAGAGGGCCAAAGAGACCCCAGGAGACAATTCAGTTGCTCATGTGGAGGCTTAGCCAGGGCTCTCCTGCCTGGAATCACCACAAGGCACAAAGGCCTTGTCCACACACGGAACTACTCCTGAAACGGAGCAGGGGTTTGCATCCAGCTTGCACCTGGAGCCATGGCAAAGTAATCCCACCTTCTGTCCACTGGTGGAGGTTGTGGAGTGCAGGTGACTGTTAAAGAGAAGAGACAGAGGTGGCTCTCAAACACAAAATACACTTGTTTTTATCTGTAGGACTTGATATTTCCTTTAATATCCTGCACTGCTGCTACCTTGTACTCAGCAGGCTGAGAAGGCACTACGGATTTACTACCACCAATATGTGACTTTGTTTAACCATTGTCATTAACTTCACTTTTCTGTGAGGCAATTAGTCCTTTAATTAGTCCTCTGATTGCTGCCAGCAGTGCTCCCCATCTCTTCTAGGTTTTCCAATGACAAAATCTCTGTTGTGACACCTCCTGTCACAGCTGAAGAACCAGTGGCCCTTGAGCCCCACGCTGCCTGCAGGTCCGTGCTCCACCACAGCCCCCCCAGATTTGGCTGTACCTTCTCCCAGCTCTGCCACTGCTCTTCTTTCAGCCTTACTGAGACTGCGGTGGTGGCAGCCCTGGGCTCTGTCCTTGTCCGTGTGCTGAGCAGGGGGGACAGTCCAGGTTTCCTTGGGGCTTTCAGCTTCACTGTACTGCCCAGACCCTCCTGTTATAAAAAACCACCTTATAGGACAGAGCATGGTGTTACACAGTTCCCTTTAGAAGGTCACCACAAATTTTTTCTATCAAAGGGTTTCTAAGCCCTATCCCAGCAGTGAATACATCACCACTCCAGCAATGGCAAACCATCCAGGATGGGACAAACTGCAGCATCAAATCCCCATTTCCTCTGACATCCCCCTAGGATAATGCTCAAGGGAGGGCAGAAATCAGTGACAGCCCAAACCAACAAGAGCTCCCCCATGAGGAGTCATTCAACATTCGTCACAAGAAACAAATCTGGATCACTCTGTGGTGCAGGGAAGCTGGAAGGGAGCACAAGGAGCCCAGCTGTCGGGAGGTTTGTGCCTGGAGCTCTGCTCGCAGCCAGGGGAGCAGCACGTCCCAAGCCTCACCACTGTCCCTGAGGAGCAGCTTCCTTGCAAAACCTGCTTTCAGACTAGTCCTCCCCTCCAGATTTTAATACCCTGCAGATTCACATTATCATTTACCTCTGAAAATATTTATATGGGGCACTTTCAAGATAAAGTACTCATAGAAGTGCTATAGTAGTTTTAGTGTTAATAGTCAGTTTTACATCAGTTCTCACAAAAGTCCCTTCTCATCACAGCACTTGTGTACTTCCCAGTACTGAATTGCATAACATGACTACTACCTGTCATGCACAGCTTGCTCTTCCTCTTTTATGATAAAAAGGACTCCAGATATCTAAGTATGAAATTTCCCTTTCTATCAGCAATTTTTTTTTTCCCCAGGAGTCATCCTCCTGGTCTCTTGGCATATCAGCTGCTCTGAATCAGTGGGGAGGTACATATATACACATTTGGAAACATAAAAGCCAACTCAGACTGCTGTTAGAAAAGCTAACAACTTCTAAGGCTGTGTTCCCTTTTGGCAGATCTTTGCTCTTAGAAAGTGTAAGAGAGCTGCCAGCTCCTCCATCACTGATCCTGCCAGGCCTTACAGCTCCTGGCTTTGCACCTGAGCCGCACGTGCAGGCGAGGTGGCTCGGTGTCCAACAAGCGCCTCAGACACAGCCACTGATTTTCGTCCATCTTCTTGTTGACTTCATCACAGCCTGGGTCAGGCCCCTATCTTGTCAAGCAACTTTTGATGTGTCCAGGCACCTAAGACAACTGGAATCAAGGAGGGGTGATTCCAAAATACTTGCACATACAACCCATCTGCCATTTCAGGGGCCCAGGTACCTTTTACAGTCTGACCCTAAGGGATTTATCTACCAGGAGTCGTATAATTAATGGGCTTTAGTCTGGTTTTGGTCTAAAATCCAACACTACTCTTTCTCCCTGATCACACAGATGGCAGAGAAAGCCTCACCTTTAAATGGCTTTTCTGGATAAGAAGGAGAAGAGCCTGACAAGCAAAATGGAGACTGGGGGAGTCTAGGCTTTAAACAGCATTTAAAATCATTAGACTAACTGTGTGCAAATGTATAAAACCAGTTCACAAATTCACTGTCACTGGTCAACTGGAATCCTGGAGAAGTCAGAGTTAGGAGCCCTAATGTATTTAATGCTGCAGTGGGGCTCAGTGTACTAATTACACGTCACTTTTCCAATATTTCTGCCAGGACTATTTCAGACAAAAGATAATTGTTCTTTAGAGGGTTTCAGCACTGGTTTATTTAATTATGTTGGCATTTTCATATATATTTTAAAAATGATAGCAGAAAGAAAACTGTCTTAGTCAGAGGTAGAGTGTACTGGGGAAAAGCAAAGAAGAAAGAGATGTGAGAAGGAGGTTGATTCACACTGCTGAAGGCATTCAGGAGCTTGGAAGGGACCAAACGACGAACAGATGTAACAGGAGCCTCAACATCCCAAATGCCTCTGATTCTTCCTAGTGTATGACCCAGGGTGGGGAGGACTCCAGTGGATGAACTCCTGCAGCACTTAACAAATATGGTGTAAACATCTTCCTCAGCATCACAGATGGAAATGCTGCTAAAAATATGCCATTATGTACCCCAAGAAATCCTGAGGAATCTTCTGGACTGATCCAGGTGTGCCCTTGCCTTCTTCCCTCCTTACCATGCGAGCCTGAACACAGGGGTGTGTCTTGTGTTCATATTCCACCCACTCCTGAGGAGTCTGTTTTCCTCCCTTCTTCTCAGTGCAATTACTGACCTGGACTAAAAACATCCTGAGTGGAAGGAGAAAAGGGCAAACTGCAACAGCTGACTGGTGAGAAACTAAGTGGGACATTAGTCTCCAACCTTGGCTCAGGGTTACCTATATTAAAAGTACAAACACATGGCAGGCACCAGGAGCTACTAATTTCAGCAGCAGCTCTCACAGAGGGGACCTTCCCAAAATAGCTCTGCTTTTGCATCATTACCATTTAAAACCCGTTTTAAATGAATATGCTTGTAGTCTAATATTTGTACAAAGTTAACCCCAGAAAAGTCTAGTCTGATAAAAATTTCACTTAATATATCTCAAGAGTTTCAAAGCTGTGGAAGCCTCTTCATTCTGTGTTTTCAAAATGAAACTTTCAGGTTTCCTAATTTCTGCTTTGAAATAATATTTTTAAAAACATTATCTTCTTCATTTTAGACCAAGAAAGAAGCTGTTTAAATAATGTCAAAGGGAAGATACAGCATTTTGACTCACCTGAAGGAAAGGTAGCTGTTGATCTGACAGACATTTCTGTTTTTTGGTCACAAACTTCACAAATCAAGACTTTTTGAAGGAATCCTGAAGCAGACTGGGAAATCATTTGGAATCACCTAACTTCTCATGAGCTGGGAAAAACACCCTAATCCTCACTACAGAGACTGAAGAAACGTTTTGACAGGCAGCCTTTAGTCAAGGGTAACAGAAATGATTGCTGCTGTCTCTTGCTGTTTCAGAAATAATCCACAAGAAACTGGTGTCTGCCAATGGGGAACAGCTGTTCATTAAGAGACCCAGTCAAACTGAGAGCCGAAAAACCTGTTCTCTGCCAAACTCAAAGGGAATAACACTGCAAAAACACCTTTCATACCATGTAGGCATCTTCTACATTTTCAGAAAGCCATATTTTTGCCAATTTCACTGAGATCAGAAACCTAGTCAATTCTCTGATTCGTCCCAGTGTAAACTGCAGTCAGTCAGATTCAGTGCAATTCACTTCTCTCACAGCTCATGAGGCAGCTCTTACACAAATGGCAGCACAGGCTGCTAAACCAGAGCAGAGATAACAATGCATAAACTGCTCATTAAAATAGTAATACTGCTAGCACTAAAAGAATAACGAAAACCTGTTTCACATAATTGTACTTGCCCTGGTTATTCTGTACAGAGAAATACAGGAGCTTGGATGGGGCATTGAAGGCACCTGAGACAGAATGGTGGGAACACCCAGGACGTGGATAACCCTTCATTCCACAAACATCCCCAGCTCAGCTCCTGTAACTTGCTTTTTCACTTTTTAATTACCCTTTCACTTGCTTTTTTACTTTTTAATTACCCTTTTCAACCAAAGCCACCTGAACTAATTTGTTTCTAAAATGAGAAAGTTTTGTGTCTCCCCACTCTCCCCTTCTCCTGTTCATCTCAGGGCTTTGGATAATTTTTTTCCCTGAAAACACCATGTTTCAAACGAGTGTGATATTCTACATTTAGGAGTTGATGAAATACTTAACCTCCAGTTTCCGAAACTGGGTGCTCTATGGCATGAGGAAAATGAAGCAAGCCTGCCAGTGATCAGCCCTGGGTGTGCTGACACTGGCTGCAGGCTGCCGCAGGGCAGGAGAGAGCTTTCCCTACCTCTGACTGTGCACAGCCATCCACCCCGCTGCGGCTGCAGCCAGCCAGGCTCTGCCTGAGGAACGGAGTGCTTCAGGACATGGCCCTGGGCACACAGCATTCTCAAACACATTTACATTACCCGTAGGCTTTCCAGTCCATCCTAAACCCCAAAATTGTACTCGAGCTCTAAAGGGCCCTTCAGATTGCGGGCCTGTACCTGTGCGGTTATCGTGGTCTTTCCTGCTCGCAGGACAGCAAGGCAGAGCAGTGCTTCAGCACACCAGGTTCAGAACCAGCACCTCACAGGCTGCCTGTCCTCTGTACTCTGCCGAGGGGACAAACTGGGGCCACACCCAGACATGGAGACACCCCTGCTGGCCAAGACTCCATCTCCCCTGCGTTCCCCACACTTGCAGGCTGTGCTCAGGCGGGGCATAGAGACCATTAAGATGCCAGGAAAAGAGCATAAAAAAGAGAGACTCATGCCCAAGGGAAACAGCAGAGAATGACCAAAAGGAGAACACTGAACATTAAATAGAAGACTATTAAGCTTAATAACCTTACCAGGCACTTTATTTTGAATTTAGATGAGCTCTCTAAGGAATTTAGCCAGGTCGCAGTCCTGACACCAAAAGCATGCAATGCATAATGTTTCAGTTTGCTGGCACATGTGAGTATGTGGATGAGTTTTCATTTGGTAACAACTGATTTTTTGTTTTTAAAGTTAGACAAACACTTTTCTAAAATCAATTTTTAAAAATATCCATGGCATTTCAGATGTATAATTTCCTTTGGCATTAAGTAAAAGATTCTTTTTTAGGTGAAGTTGTCACATTCTTCACAGAAAATGCAGGAAATTGAAACAAAAGCAGTTTTTAAGAAAACTGAATTATAAGAAGTCTGTAATTTCTTTGTCTCCTGCACTGCTCCCCAATAAAGATGTGATTTTATTGAATAATTGGTTATTTCTTGTTCAGAAATGTTCTCCTAGCTTTGATTAACACAATTCCTCAGAAGATAACTGATGTCCCAGAGCTGGACAGATCGTGGCTGCCACGAACACAGCATCCTTTCCATCCACTGTGAATGGGACAGTGTTCACTGGCAGTGGTTTGCAGAGGTGGAGCATCCACTCATCAAACCAGAAACCTGAACTGGTTCCTGTGGTGGGACTGAGGTCCAGGGGACAGCTTTAGCATTATCTGTGAATTTTTAACAGCCTCTGCTCAGCGGGCGGGGGGGATGCATGGACACCAACTTGCCCAGCCCAGCCATTCCCAGTGCCTGGCCCAGATGGGAATCATAGCAGGCCTGGAGCCAAAACAGGCAAAGATCCCTCAGACCCAATCCCAAGGTAAGAAACAGAATTTCCCCAGAGGATGGTGGGCACACCAAAGGATGATGGGACACTCTACATGTCCAATCTCAGTGGTGTCCAAGCAATGTTTCCTTGCAGTTCAGGTCTGGAGGGGAGTACAGTAAAGGTGAACTTTCTGCAGGGCCCCAAAAAGATCAGGCTTTCTTACACAAGGTGACAACACCCCAACTCACAAGAGGCTCTCAGTCCTGCCCGGGTGCACCTTGGTTTGCCCGTGTCCTATTTGCAGAGCCCTGGCATGGTATCTCTGCACACACAATATATGAATTATTTCCTAGGCGAGTATAAACCATATTTTAACTGCTGTACCATAATTCTCTTCTTTTAATTAGAAAGTGTGCTAAATACTTCTGTCCTTGGGGATTCTCATTGAACTAGTCAGGTTTCTGATCATGGAACTTCCACATTAATGAGACTTTTAGTTTGACTTACAAAAGCTCTTACATTTACACAGCGAGGCTTTTAACTTCAAAGTCCTTGAGAATTGTTTCTGTGCATCTGCCTTGTCTGGGGCCCTAATTCACAGTTCTGGTCTCTGTTTATTATATAGGGAATGTTCTGTTTAGTGTTTATAGATATATATTTACAGCATTTAGGGATATTAGAGCTTATGCGAAGCTCCATTACTATAAACACTGATCAAAGGGAGAGTTAAGTGAAGCTGAAGCACTAGAGGAAAATATTTCTGCAGTCACGATGGGGAAGTACAACTGGGAGCAGAGGGGAAGCTGTCTGCCTGGTTATGCCAATTTGAAACCCTCCAGCCCTTCTCTCTGCCTTCCTCTCCTGCCAACCACCAACCCCAAATGCCTTTTGACAGAGCAGGGAAAGCACCTCTACTCTTGCAAAATCAGTGTGTTTGTGTATAGGCACTGCCTATATCCAGGCACATACAGTGTTTTGCAAGCTCCAGAAAGGCTGTAAATGCCAGGCGTCAGGCAGTGCGGCAGTTTGTGTTTTTATTATGTTTCCTAGTTTCATTTTTTTTCCTGTGGGGGACAGAAATTGTTTTGGTGACCATTTAAGTCAGTGTAGATCTATGAATACTTTTCCACTGTATTTATTTTTCTTATGCTGCTATGAATGTTTTTCTAGAGTCCCACTAAAGCCCTTGTAAGTCGTATGTCCCATCCATGTCGTCATCAATTTTCCTTTTAAACCCTGTCACTTAGGGAAAATCAGAGAAGTTGGTTGTAGCTTGAACATTACCAGCTTTTGGACAGTTCACTGTTCAGTTTTATGGAGGATTAAGAGTGCAGTGCTCAGTTACTGTAGTATAAGGTTCTGAAACTGAAGTATCCTGCAGCCCTTGCACACCTTTGCACACCTACTGTCACCTTCCCTCTGCTGCTTTCTGGGTGTTCACTGCTCCCTGATGTACTAAGGCCTCAGTTCAAACTGCTCCTCTGCCATACACATACAAACTAATTAATATTAGATACAAAGCTTTGAGCTTGGGTGTGACCTATATGGAACAACTCCAGACAAAAACCAGGAATTTGGTTAATTTAGGATCCTAATCCAACTCCTGGAAAAAGTCGGCCTTAGATATGGGTTATGGCCACTTGAAACTCCATCTTTTAGACCTGTTAGAACATCCGGCTCGACTGGGAACCACAGGGACCAGCTGAGAAGCAACACTTCCCAGGTGTTTGCCATGCACCCTGGAGCTCCCCCAAACTGGGATAAACAGGTGCAAACTCAAAGCTGAGAGAAGATGAAGGAAGACTCACGAACACACTGAGCAAACTTGTCCCCAGGGAAAGCTGGAGTGATACACAGGAGTACAAACTCACCCTCCAGCTTCACTGACTTCCAGCAAAGAAGTCCCCACTGGGAGCATTTCCCAACCTTTCCCTAGCTATGAACTGGAGGAAACAATAGGTTCATCCTGGAAGCAAGAACCCTCCAGTGCAGAGGAGTAAGCAATGTTTGGAGCATTCATAATATAGATATTATTTGGCAAACTAGTTAAACAAATTGTTTCCTTTCAGGCTCCTAGTGATGTGTGTGGTTGGCAAGTCCTCCTCCCTGCTGCTCGGCCACCTGCTCTCCCTCCTGCTAAGTGAGCTCCATCTCCAGCCCCAGCTGCTCCGGCTGCATGAGGCTGCCTTTGCCTCAGCCATCCACACTGTGCCTGCTGTACATCCACACAGCCAGGGGCAAAGGGCTTTTCCATGGCTGCCACAGGCATCTTTCAACCACTGCCTTCCAGACTGGGAGGGTTTGCTGTATTATGCTGGGAATCCTGGGCGTAGGGGTATGTTTTGATAGGCATCACACCAGACTGGTCATTGCTGGCAGGTTCCGGTGGAGATCGACCAGCACACAGTGAGGGTTGAGGCAGCCACTGGACGTGGGGAGGCTCGGGGAGACCATCTGACACAGGAGCCTCCCTGCCTGCCAGTGACAAAAGCAAGGTGAGCATTTCCCACTGGTAAAACCCTCCCTCTCAAATCATTTCCCACTCTCTGTTGTATCTGCTGGGTTACTGCTCACTCTGTTTCCTGCAATGATAATGTGGTTGAAAGACCTTTGCAAGCAAGACAGCACAGTCTGTATCCTCAGGATCTGATGTGTGTACGTGGCAAGACTGAGATCCACAGGACTGAAAGGCATGTGCTCTGATCCTCTGCCTGCAGCAGGGAAGTCCCACTGCCCGTGGGAGGTTATGTTAAATCTCTTACATGATAAAACTTTCTCACCGAGTGCATCTTTGTCCCCCTCCTGTGGCTGGACCCCATCACACGCACTGGGTATGGCACCAAGGGTGGATGGACCCTCGGCAATGAAGAAAGCAAATATTTTTCAGTGAAACTCATGAGATTTCTTCAGAGAGCATGGACCTGAGGCTCTGAAGTGGGTGATTTCTGCCGTGGACATAATGTTGCTCTTCCCTAAACACTAACTTCAGACTCCTTGACTCTCAGCCTTGGTTCCTTTCAGAGATAAACAAAAAGAGTCCAGGACATCTCAGTTGTCCTGGCTGCTTCACTGGACTTACAACAAATGCATTTAATCTGCTGCCTACTTATTCCATTTAAAATAATCTTTCTGCCACCTCTGAAGAGCTCATCCTTGAAAATTAAGTCAGAGCTGTCTGTGGGTAGAATGATTACAGCCACATTAGGAAATTCTTTTAAAGAGTCTCTGGAGTTTGGGGAAAATAAATAAATTTATGAATCACTAGGACTTATCTGCTCAGGGTTCCCGCCATTCCCTGGCTGCAGCCATCACGTGAACTCTTCTGTAACAGGACGGGAACAGAGACATCCCAGGAGGATTTATCCGGCAGCTGCCCTGCCTGACCCACCTTTGCCCTGTGAAGAGATTCTGGCAGCCAGTGCTTGAAAAAC
>VYZQ01077872.1:0-13469 GCA_013400655.1 Mystacornis crossleyi
TAGTTTCCAGGGTCCTCCTTTCTTCTTAGTTTAGAAATGGTTGCAATGTTTTGCCTTTTCCCGACTGGGACTTCATTAATTCCTCTAACTTGAATTATTGCCATATAAAATCAGCATTGTAAACATGTGAGTAAACCCATGCGTCACCTGGATTAGGAACTGTCTTGCTGGCAGATCTCAGAACACACTTGACAGAGAAAATGTACTGAAGAGAATGTTTCAAGATGGCTTCTTGGGAGTCAGTGTTAAGCCCAAGGACTTCCAACATCTTCATCGATTGTTTGGCAATAAGTCAAAGTAAGCATGATGAAATTTAGCAGATGAAACAAAAACTGGTGAAGTGTTAGCCCATGCTGCATTCAGGGCAGTCACAGAAAGCAAAGCAATTGGATTGATCGACAAGACTGGTTCCTCCTAATGTGTGCTTAAACACAGTTTCAGTGCAAGATCCTGTGTCAGCCTTACTCAAGTAGTGTGGGGATGCAAATCCTGGGAAAGTAAGGATTTTGAAAAGGCTTGGGAATTACAGCAGATAAGCTATTCAGTATGAGCATCTCAGTTTACAGCCACACAGGGAAGGATTAATTCATTGCAAATACAAGCAGGCGAACGTGGAGTTAACCTTTGAGGGCCAGGGAGCAAAAGAGCTACCTAGAATGATGCACAGATAGGAAGGATGTTCTCCAATGTCCACTTCATTTTCAGTGTTGAAAAAAAATTGGAAGTATTCTGAAAAAAACCCAAAAATTAAATTTGGGCTTCAAAAACGCTTGTACTGAGGCACTTGCAGAATGTTTTATCTGAGGTTATCAGAAAGAAAACCAGGAATTATTTTATTAATAAATAAATTCTTGTGGATAAGACACCAAATGCTAAATGCATTGTGGACAGGACACCAAATGTCCTGATTAATCTAGCAGAAGATGGGATGAGAGGCTGCTTGAATTCTCAAGTTGTGTTATCTTGAAAATAGAAACCAGGCACCTGTGCTTCAAGAACCTTTAGAGAAATCCTCAGAAGAGGTAACAGAGCCCCCATCTCTTAAATGTTGAAATCCAGCGGCGTGTTAGCTTGAAAGCTTGCCTTCCTGAGAAGAGCTAGACCCAACACACTGGAAGCAAAGTGACATTGCTCTCAAGAATCAGCTCTCTGGGAGCTTGAGACATGATGTGATGGACTGAGTGAGCCCCCACAGTGGCAGCAGGTCCAAGGGGGCCAGGCAGGCTGCCGGCCATGGAGGAGGAGGCAGCGTGAGGTGGGTGCCTGCTGCCCTCCACCTGCTCTCCCCCCATGAGCTGTCTCTGTCTCCTGCAGCGCACCAGCCCGGAAGGTGGGATCCACCTCAACTGCCATTACTGTCACAATCTTTTCAGCGGGAAGCCGGAGATCCTAGACTGGCAGGTGAGGACTTCACCCGGGGGGATGTTGAGGTGGAGGCCACACTGCTGAGAACCTCTGGGGTACTTCCTCTGCCTGCTCTAAGCAGAGCTCCTCCTGTGCCAGTCTTCTGAATGCCTTAGCTGCAGAGACGTGCCTGGAGACTGCACTGAGTGCTGCACTCCTGATGGTCAGCAGGATGTCAGAAAGGCAGGAGGAGACCACTCCTGCCAGATCCTGTGCCACGAGAGCTGGGGACTTGGCTCAGCCCTGTAGTCTTTCTCCTGCTTCCCTGAGAAGTGTGGGAACTCCTGCCGGCCTGGCTGACCTGGCTGTGGTCTCTTGGCAGGACAAGGTGTATCAGTTCTGCTGCAAGGACTGCTGCGAGGACTTCAAGCGGCTGCGTGGGGTGGTGTCTCAGTGTGAACACTGCAAGCAGGAGAAGCTGCTGCATGAGAAGATCCGTTTCTCCGGAGTAGAGAAGAACTTCTGCAGCGAAGGTACTTGGGGAAGGCATGGGAGAGGCAGAGCACCCATGCCAGCCCATGCTGGGGGAGGAGAAGAGAGCATGGAGAGGAACAGAGGGGAGATTGTCTTAGCCAGGCCCTGGGGCAAGAGCCTTGCCATGCAGTGAAGGGAGGACTGTTGTGGGAATGGCTTGCTGTCCAGCCAGGCCCTAGGGCAAGATCTTTACCGTTCATTGTGTCCTTGGGGAGGGCCTTCTCACAGCTTTTCTCTCTCTGGGGGCTGGGGAGACAGCAGGTGGCAGCTCCGCTCCTCCTGTCATCATGCACTTCTACGCTCTTGCGTCTGGGCTGGCCTGACCTGGCCTTGCCCTGCCTGCTGGGTTCCTGCACACAGGAGGTTGGAGTCAGACTCTTCCTAGAAGCATGGAGGTGAGAGATGGCAAGTCCCCGTGAGGTCCCATCTTATCCCAGCCCCAGGGGCCAGTGCTGGATTGTTCCCTACAGTGTGTTGCGTGTGCTCTGTTGTCTCCGCAGACCTGGATTCTGGTCATGTTTGGGTCAGGGAGGCCCCCAGTTCATCCTGGGAAGGTTTCACTCCTATTGTTTCTCCGCAGGGTGTGTGCTTCTTTACAAACAGGATTTCACCAAGAACCTGGGCCTGTGCTGCATCACCTGCACCTACTGTTCTCAGACCTGCCAGCGGGCGGTCACCGAGCAGCTGGAGGGCAGCACCTGGGACTTCTGTAGTGAAGACTGCAAAAGCAAATACTTGCTCTGGTACTTCAAGGTCAGTATTGGCACTGGCAGCTTGTGCTAAGTGCTGTGGTGGGCACGGCACCCAGATAAGTGGGCATTGCACTGAGGAAGTTCGCACTGCTGGAGTCTGGCTGGCACTGCTGCGGAGAACCTGGCACTGCTGGAGTCCTGCCTGGCAATGACGGGACACTGCTACGGGGAAGCTCACGTAGCTGGAGTCCCCAGCTGATCCTGCCAGACAGAGCACTGCACTGAGGAAGCTCACAGTGCTGGATCCGCGGCCAGTGCTGCTGGGAGAAGTTCGCACCGCTGGAGTCCCTGGCTGGCACTGGCAGGGCACTGCTGTGGGGAAGCTCACAGCACCTTGCGATGTGCACCTTTCACTGGAGAGTTGTGTTGCACTCGGAGGGGGTGTGGTTAGTTACTCGTTGTTTCTCTCCTGCTGATGCGGGCTTTAGGCAGCTCGGTGCCATGCCTGCAAGCGTCAGGGGAAGCTGCTGGAAACCATCCACTGGCGGGGGCAAATCAAACACTTCTGCAACCAGCAGTGTCTGCTGCGATTTTACAATCAACAGAACCAGCCCAACCTGGACACGCAGAAGGGGCCCGAGAGCCTGCTGAACAGTGAGTAGGAGGGAGGGAGGGGACCTGCATAGCTCAGTCTGAGAGACACAGGGAAGACTCAACAGCAGGGGGTGGAAGCTGCCTGCCCAGGACTGGAGGAGACGCTAGGGAACAATCCTGCACTGGCCCTTGGGGGGGAAAGGACGGAGTGGGACCTAATGGGCTTCTCCATCTCTAACATCTATGGTTCTATGACACACAGGGCCCAGACGGGAGGAGCCGGTGCCAGCGTGCTGCCTGTAGCTCACACTCTTAGCGAGGATACTCAGGGATTTAACATCCTCAAGTTGCCAGCGGAGAGCTCGATTTACAGGGTTAGGGGACAGCGTGGTTTGGCATGACAATCCACCTGCAGCCCCACACCACCTCCGAGCTGTGACCTTCTCAGATCTCATAAACTAATCTGGATTGGGCCAGGTCAGTGCTTGGATGGGAAACATTCAAGGACAAAGAAGGGTGCTGCAGGAAGTGGTGCTGGTGATGCTGTAGGTGGGCTCTCCTTCAGCCAGAGCTGAACCTAGAACGGTCTTGAGGGAGCACTGAGCTGCTGGAGGCACTGTGTCTTGCGATGTTAGATTGGAGTCCTACCACTTACCCAAAGTTCACTGCAGCTTTGGGGAGTTGCCAACCCCGTGTCTGAGATAACCCCATTCTGCATCCATGGAGTTCCAGCTGGAGAGGAGATTTTCGCTGCCTGTTGCCCCATTTCCTATCATTAACTTGAGCCAGTTCCTTATGGAAGATTGCAAAGTGCTTTGGGATCCCTCAGGATGGAAAGTGCTCATAGTGACAGTGACAAGACACCGCTTGGCCTTCGGACACCTGCAGTCTCATTCTGCTTGGTCTTTCGTAGGCCACGATCTCCTGGGTGACCTGGGGCATGTAGTTAAAGTGCCTACAGCTTATGGTGGGACTTGCTTCCGTGCATCAAGCTTCAGCACATACCTGCATTGCAGGTTCAGGGCTTTGCTGCCCTCGCTGGGATTTCATGAGGAGGAAAACCCTGGCTAGGGTGTGCCAAGGAGGGGAAACCAGGACAAAGACCTTCGCATGAGAGACCTCATCCTCCATCTCCAGACTCTTGAGGTTCCTCTTGACTGCTGCGCTGATAATAGGACAGGGGAAGCTCCGGATGTCGTTGCTGCTTAGGCAGCAAAGCAGAGCTGCTCTGCCAGAAGCAGCAGGTTCCCCCAGCTAGGGGAAGCCCAACCTGCCTTCCAAGAGCCACGCTCCGTAACAGGCTGTGTGAGGTGCAGCTCAAGTGGCAGTACACTGGAGTGACCTGGATAAGGAACTTCTGGTTTTTGCTGGCACAGGGGTGCCCATCGGAATTCTGCTTGATGGTTCACTGTGTTCTGCTGCCCAAGGAGGAAGAGGTGTGTGACATGCTGGTTCCTGTAGCTCACCAAGTGATTCCACAGTCCTAGCCATGCTGTTCCATTTGTCCTCTGCTTGTCAAGGCACATCACTTGTGAGAGACCAGTAACACTGCTTTTGGGACACAGGCACAGTGGGCGAGCTCTGCCTGCAGGGGGAAGCATGTTTCCCACTGTTTAGCCATTGTCTCCGTGGAGCCATGGACCACAAGACTGAGAAGTACCTTCTCCACCACTACCAACCACAACAGTCTCAGGCCTCCTCCACCACATCTCTGGAAGTCCCCCAGAACTGTGCTGCTTGGTATGTGCGGCGTCACCCTTGGTGCCACAGCTGCATCTCTGTGCAACCTGTAAGGACTAAAGGGAGCTAAGGAAAAACCCTTTATCGGTCGTCAGTGCTCAGCTGAGCACGAGTTCCAGGCTGCCCCAGCAGTTGCTGTGCTTGGTGGATGCTGCTGGTGGCACTGGGCCCTCTGTATGCTCTGGCACACCAGTCCCCTGCCAGATGGGGGACAGCTGTGGACATCCTTGCCCCAGAACTGTGGCATACTGCCGAGTTTGCAAAGGAAGGATGCTGGAGCTGGGACCCACTTACACAGAGAGCCTTCCAGCCCACTGTGCTGTGCAGGGGATTTCGGGAGGAGCAGCTTCTGCCTGGTCTCCTGTGGACCTGACGACTGTGTTGGCAGCTCTCAAGGGACTACCTGATTTCAGTCCCATCTTGGACAGAGCTGCTTATTCTTGCTTATTCTCTTGCAGCCAGTGATTGCCTAAAACCATTAATTCCTGTGATCCAGTGGCTTCTACCAGTCTGGTGATCCTGAGAGTTCTTGTAGCTGATCATACAAGCAGATGTTCCCTTGCTGGGAACAATTCATGTGGTGTGGGATTAAGGAGCTTCTGCTTCAAAACTGTGCCCAAAGTCTTCCAAGAGGAGCTGGCTCTGCACTGCGCTGCCCAGCTGGAGAGGGTAGAAGTCACAGTTGTGGCAGGCAATGCCTTGACAGCTCCTTGTTGGTATTGGGATGAGAGTAAAGAGCAAGCTGCAGCTTTCCTGGAAGCCTGGGCACATAGCACATGGCTGGGGAATCTTGTTTTCTTTAGTCCTAAATCATTGGCCAGTGGGGTGATTGTGTTTGCATTAGATTCTGCTGCAGCAGAAATTCTGCTTATATGCCATAGCTTGTCTTTTCTCATTCAAGCCATTGGTGTTTCCTACCTGGACCTGCTGCCCATCCACTTTGGGCTGACCAGGTGTGAGAGCCCTGCTGTGACTGCTTACAGCAGAGCTGGGGAGACCCCCGCTTCTGAAGGAGTGTGTGTGGCCCCTGAGACTGTTGCAGATCCTATGGCTGAGTGCTTAGCTGCAGACTAGGGAGCTTCCTCCAGATGGAGTTTATCTGTTGCCCCCTGTGGTGGTCAGCAAGTGG
The DNA here is from genome assembly GCA_013400655.1 of Mystacornis crossleyi. Classification (NCBI taxonomy): domain Eukaryota; kingdom Metazoa; phylum Chordata; class Aves; order Passeriformes; family Timaliidae; genus Mystacornis; species Mystacornis crossleyi. Next base: position 6,034 of record VYZQ01077872.1, read on the forward strand.
AGCCTGATGGGCCTCAAATTGTGCAAGAATTATCCTGCATTTCCTCGGGTCAGAGGAAGTCTTCACAGTGTGAATGTCCCTGTGTTGGTCCTTCAGGCATCTGGGCCTTTCCTGAAGGACCTGTCTGTGTTTAGGAGTTATGAATGGACCCGCCACTGCCTTTGGGTGCTGGGACCTGCTGCTGTCCTTGCAGGGGTCTCCTTTGTGCATGGCCCACGGCTAGAAGGCAGTTCTTTTTGCCAGCCACGTGGGTAACCAGGGCTCACTGGAGACTGATACGAAGGTGCTCTGTTAGCTCACCAGCCTCTGAGGTGGGTGCAGGCTTTCTGCAGAGCACACGAGCTGGAATTACCATCCAAGGCAGGGTGATACTGTCACCACCTGAGACCAGTGTCTGCCACGTGCGCCTCTTACCTGCAGGTGATCCTCTCTTTCCTTAGGGGAATGGACTGCATCCCTAGGGCTGGGGCAAAGCTGTCTCTCTGCTTTCTGGGATATCTCAATGCTGCTACTAGCTCTGTCACCTTCTTCCTTGGGATCTCGAAGCACTTTGCCAAGATATTTGTTGCAGGGATATGGAGGCACAGGGAGGGGCCATGGCTCGGTACAGCAAGCCGATAGGCAGAGCTGGGATTAGAGCCCTGGATTCCTCTCTCTACAAGGGGCTGGGATTTCTCCTGACCTGCTGTGATGGGGAAGGGGTGGACTGCAAGGGAGCACTAAATGACATGGGAATAACTTGATTTTGGAGTTGTAGTGTCTTCTGAAGTGTTAGGGCTAGAGATTGTGGAAACATTAACTGTTCCTGGAGTGGCCAGGAGCTCTTTCTGGGGAGCCTGTCCCTGCTCTCTGGCTGCTTGCACCTCCAGTCCCAGCAGTGGGACATGTTGGCCCAGGAGCTCTTGAACTTAAGGGTTGTTGCTTTCTCTTACAGGTCAGACTTCAGAGCCAAAACCAGCGGTCCCTTCCTCACAGAAGGCAGAAACTAACATGGTAAGACCCGGTGGAGGTAGGAGTTTGCAAGACAAAGGGGCTGTGCCCAAGGAGAGGACGGTTCCACCATTGCCCAGGGAGATTTCGTTCTTCTACAACCAACGCATTTTGAGATGTCTGGGTAGTGGGAGATGAAAAGAACTCCTAGAAAGGCAGCATCAGCGTATCTCCTGCAAGGGGAAAGAATAACTGTTCCTCAGGAATCAGTGATGAACTCCAGAATAGCCTGACACTGTGGCACTGGCTCCTCTTTGCACAGTGCTTTCCTATGCCTGTGGGTCTAGCTGCTGTCCCACTGTTTCCCTCTACCCCATGGGACAGGAGCCACCACTGCCAGACTCCTGACACAGCAGAGGCAGTACACAGGCTTGCTGCCTGCCAGGAACAGCTTGGCAGTCCTCCATCACGGCCTGACCATGGGAGTGTCCATGTGCTGGGGGTCCCACCTCTCCAGGAGGTGCTTTGGGAGTCATTCCATCTGTACCTGTAGTAGGGAAGAGATTGTGCTGCCTTAGGTGGACACCAACCTCCTGCTTTCTGCATTTCCCCAGCTGTCAGCAAAGGCCTCCTCAGCCCAAACATCTCCAGCTGTGCCACCTCCCGCCCCACCTCTGGTTCCAGCCACCCCTCGGAAAAACAAAGCTGCCATGTGTAAACCACTGATGCAGAACCGAGGTGTCTCCTGCAAGTTTGAAATGAAGTCCAAAGGATGTCAGACAGGTAGGAAAATGACTTCACTGTAGGATTACTGGGGCATTTTGGAAAGGCAAGTGGTACATCCCTGCTACAGACTAACTGCGAGTCCAGCCTGAAATGCTGCACAGAGTGTCTGCCTGTTTGGCACTGTTCTGAGGAGTCTCTGTGCAGTTGCAGGGCACACATGGCAGGGCTGGGGATAGGCAGCCCATTTCCATCAGCAGCAAAAGGAGAGATGTAGAGAGCTCTGTAGCATGGTCCCACCTCTTGTGGTACAACTCCTGTTCCTCTGGAGATCATTAGCTTGTCTGAGGGCTGTCTGCTGAACAGGTTCCATGCTAGTTCATTTTGGGCATGTTTGTGTGGTCTGCAGCATATGCAAGGCAACTAGACCTCTTAGCAGGGCCATGTAAGAGCAGGATTTGTATTTCTGGCTAAGGCAAGCCTCTCTTGTTGCTGGGCTTGACTTTCTACTATTCTGGCACTGCCCCTGAGTCATAGAAGCTGGTGGCTGGAAGGGCTGTGGTGCTGGATGGCTGGGGGCATGGCAGCATGCAGCAGGGCTGGGTGGAGGAACTTCTGGGATTAAGATCACTGATGTATTTTTGCTCTTGTCAGAGGCTGACTGGAAGCCCCAGCTGGTTGTGTTGCCAATCCCCGTCCCGATCTTCGTGCCTGTGCCTATGCATATGTACTGCCAGAAAGTACCTGTGCCTTTCTCCATGCCTGTCCCGGTAAGCAACGGCTTCACCTGCTCGTGTTCTCCTACTGCCTTGAGCCTGCCTTGCTGCAGCCTCCCTGCTTCTCTGTTCATGCTCTTCTCCTGCCTCTGCTGTTATGTCAGTCTACTGAGTGTCAGTTTTCTGCCTGGTGTGCTGCTGTCCACAGGTGCCTGTGCCAATGTTCCTGCCCACCACACTGGAGAGCACAGAGAAGATTGTGGAGACCATTGAGGAACTGAAGGTGAAGATTCCCTCCAATCCCCTAGAGGCTGACATCCTGGCCATGGCTGAGATGATTGCAGAGGCTGAGGAACTGGACAAGGCCTCCTCGGACCTGTGTGGTAGGTTCTGCCATTGCTTGGTCTGGTCCAACAGCTGGGATCAAGGGAGGTTTGCCAGCTCTTGGAGCTAAAACACCTGCCAGGATTGTGGCTCTTCCAAAGCCTTTGAAAAGGAAGCAGGGAAGAGCAAGTCCTCAACTTCTGCTGAGGAGGTACCAGAAGGGAAGAGCTGCAACAGGGAGCAGCATCTGCCACTGTCCCTTTTGGGATTGCCAGTTTTGTGGCACATGTGCATCTCTCTTAGTTTATTCAGGTGGCTGTTCAGATTCTTCCCTAAAGCAGCTTCTGATTTACCAAACTAGCAGCCCTGGTCTTGCAGGTCTTTTTACTTTACTTTTACTGCATTCCTACAAATCAGTGATGGGTGTTGTGGCTGGGGAGACAACACCTTGCAATGTCTTGCTGTCCAGGGAGAGCTGAACAGCCCAGGTGTCGTGGGGCTGCTGTGAGCACAGGGCTGTGCAGCATGCAGGGACCCCGACTTCATTTTTCAGCTGTTACAGGGAAAACAGACACAAGACTTCCCAGGCAGCTGGGTTTATGATGAACTTTTTCATTGCAGACCTGGTGAGTAACCAGAGTGCAGAGGGTCTCCTGGAGGACTGTGATCTGTTTGGACCAGCACGGGACGATGTGTTGGCTATGGCTGTCAAGATGGCAAATGTCCTCGATGAGCCGGGCCAGGACCTGGAGGCTGACTTCCCTAAGAGTAAGAGCTGGGTGAAGCAGGCATGCCGGGCTGCTTGTGCTGAGGGTCCTCCCACTGCCCTCAGCTGTGTGCACTTACCTCCCCATGCCCTCTGACTGACCAGGTGTGAGAGCCCTGCTGTGACTGCTTACAGCAGAGCTGGGGAGACCCCAGCTTCTGAAGGAGTGTGTGTTTGTCTAGACTAAACTTACCTGTTGTGAACATAAGACCCAGAGAAGAGGGGAATGAGAAGCTGATTTTAACAGCACAAAGAGCAGGGCAGCAGCACTGGTGTGTTTATGAATGATGATTCCAGAGGATCCAGCAAGGCGAGAAACCTGGGCAAGGCATGGCATCCTGAGAAATGGCAGAATTGCTGAGTGTCCGTTAACAGAAGGTGGAAGCTGAGGCAGGGCACTACCAGCCAACAACAGAATCAAGGTGCCTGTGCCAGGCTGTCTACAGTGCTGGCCTGGCACAAGGGAATAAGGAATATTCCTCAGGTTTAAAAAAGAAACAAAAAACTGTCAGAGAAGAAAATGTGGGGTTCTGGTTATTCTGAGAAGGCTTAGCATTGTCTGCCAGAGCCGTATTTCCTTTGTTGGGCCATGGCTAAAAGTTTGTGCCAGGCAGTAGTAGAGGATGTGGAATGTTCCCTCTTCATTTTGCTGTAAAAATCAGGCCAGCACAGGGGGCAGGATGAGAAGTCTCAGCTGAGCCCTTCTGCCTGTGTTTCCTTTCAGACCCTCTAGACATCAACCCCAGCGTGGATTTCCTCTTTGACTGTGGGCTGGTGGGACCAGATGATGTGTCCACAGAGCAAGATCTGCCTCGAGCTGTCCGGAAGGTGAGTTCTCTGTGGGTGCTGCCTGCTTAAAGCTCTTTGGGTTTGGAGTGGGAGCTGCCACCTGCAATGTAGAAGGTGAAGTGTCCCAGAGTCTTTGGTGTGCTGGGGAGGTTGTGCCCTCTCCCTTCAGGGCATGGTTGGCCTTCAGGCCACTCCTTGAATGAAAATACTTGCTTGTCACTTCAGAGGAGCTTTGAATGCTACAAGTCATGTGACAGCTGGTCTCTTTTCTTGCCTGTGAGCCTCGTAACTAATGAGCCTTGTTGGCCTGGCTGTCAGCAGAAGGGTCCCCTGCTGCCATGGCACACTATAGGGAGCTGAGAGTCAGCAGGTGTGAGGGGTGGCCAGGACTCGTGCCCCTGTCCCAGGCAGGTGCCCAGTCTCACAGAACACCTCTCTGCAGGGGCAGAAGCGCCTGGTGCTCTCTGAAAGCTGTTCCCGGGACTCGATGAGCAGCCAGCCCAGCTGTACAGTCCTCAACTACTCGTACGGTGTGAATGCCTGGAAGTCCTGGGTACAAGCCAAGTATGCAGGGGGAGAGACCAGCAAGGGAGAGGAGCTACGCTTTGGCCGTAAGTGCCTTGTCTGCAGTGGAGTGGCAGAAACCTCCCAGAAGCTGGACCTCGGGGTGTTGAGGTGCTCCTGACCTTGTAGGCTGTTGTCTGAGGCTGCTGTGCTTGTCTCTGCAGCCAAGCCCATGAGGATCAAGGAAGACATCTTAGCCTGCTCAGCAGCTGAGCTCAACTACGGCCTGGCCCAGTTTGTCAAGGAGATAACGAGGCCCAATGGGGAGCGCTATGAACCGGACAGCATCTATTACCTCTGCCTTGGCATCCAGCAGGTGAGGGAGGCCTTGCTGCCCTCAAGTTGTCTACAGCCAGACTTGGGGGTCAGATCTGGTGAGGGGAGCTTGTACCCTTCATTCTGCCTTCTGGGAACCCAGTGAGGCTGTCTGGACTCTCCTTGAGTGCCTCAGCCGAGGACAGCCACCCATCTGGTTTGGTCTTTATTCCCAAGCCCAGAGGGCAGGGTGGCAGCTATTCCGCAGCCTTGCACCCTTCTTGCACATCTCTGAGGAGGGCTGGGGGATCTCCCCAAACTCAGGCTCTTCTTCAGCATGAAGTCTGCTTTGTCATGCCCCAGGGTTTTCCTTGCAGCTCTCAGAAGTGTCTGCCCAGCAGCTCTGGTGGTGCAAGGAGATGCTCTGCATGTGTACTCTGGGCTCTGGGGAGGGTTTGCATTACAGGTTTTTCTCTTGACTGTGTGTTTTTGTCCTTTTGTTTCTCTTGACTGTGTGTTCTGTCCTTTCTAGTACCTGCTCGAGAACAATCGTATGGTGAATATATTTACAGACCTTTACTACCTGACCTTCGTGCAGGAGCTGAACAAGTCCCTGAGCGGCTGGCAACCCACAATCTTACCAAATAGTATGTGTCTTCAGAGTACCTTCAGTCACCACATATATCCAATTTGTGCTTGTAGCCTTGGATCCTCTGGCCTGATTGTGCTCCCCGAGCCTCAGCCTTGGCGTAGGCAGCGCAGTCCTGCTGTGTCTTGAGGTCATACTGACCCAAACCAACTGCAGAGCCAGCGTGGTTTACGCTTCAGCAGCTTCTGTGGCCCACAGTCAGGGTAGCTGGGAGCAGAGCACATGTGCTTGGTACCCTGGGACAATTTGAATCTTTACAACACTTCACAGTGAGGTTTCCACCCTTTGGCAAGGGGGATGCCAAGCCAGGAGACACACTGGTGGATGTCTTTGTGTTCCCAGCACATGGATGAGCCCTGCACACTGTGCTGGGCCTTGGCCAAGGTTGTTGTGCTGCTGCCTTGTGAATGGACTAACTTAGAGCTCTGCAGAGGCTTTTCATGATGCTGTGATCTGGGCTGCCTTGCCTGCTGTGCCTTGTGAGTAGTTAGTTCACAGATCCAGCCTCACCTCTGCAGATTGGCTATCCCAGTCAAGGCCATTTGACTCCAAACCTGTGTATCTAGGCAGGAGCTGGCCAGATCTCTCCTGCCTGCTGCTTTTCCTTAATCTTTCACCGAGTGTGGTGGAGCACTGACCTGGAGTTCACTTTTTGGCCATCTGTAGTGATGAGCAGTTAGGATTGATTTGGGTTCTCGCCTGTGGTTTGGCTGTGATCTGGAGAAGCTCATGGCTGGGCAGAGCTCTAGCTCTGCTGATGGCTCTGGAGAAGCAACCTTGTGAAAAAAAGTGATGCTGTGAAGCATCAGTCTTTTGCAGTGAGCTTTCCTGGGCAGGGTGAAGGGATTGCCACGAGGCCACTGCTGATGTGAGCTGGTTCTCCCTCTGTGTGTTGCAGACACAGTTTTCTCCCGTGTCGAGGAGGAGCACCTCTGGGAGTGCAAACAGCTGGGTGTTTACTCACCCTTCGTGCTTCTCAACACCCTCATGTTCTTCAACACTAAGTTCTTTGGGCTGCAGACGGCGGAGGAGCACATGCAGCTCTCCTTCACCAACGTGGTGCGCCAGTCCCGCAAGTGCACCACGGCCCGTGGCATGACAAAGGTGGTGAGCATCCGCTACTACGCTCCTGCCAAGCAGAAAAAAGGCCGAGGTGGGTCTGGGGTTACATCTCTGTTCCTCCCCCTGTGTCCCCCATTGGGATCTAGCTATGATCCAGGTCTCTCCCCCTCTGCAGATGGCAGCTCTGGAAAACGGAAGCGCGAGGAGGAGGTACCGATGCTGGAGCAGCGGGAGAACAGGATGAATCCCCTCCGATGCCCAGTCAAGTTTTATGAGTTTTATCTCTCCAAATGGTGAGGCTTTCTCTGGAGAAGAGGCGTGTGCCATTTTGGGGCCACTTTGCAGTTTTGATGGGACCCTGTGGAGTGACTGCTGCTCTCCAGACGTTTGTACATGAGCACGCAGTCTAGCCCAGGCTATGTGCTGCTTGACTAGACCGTGTTTGAGAGAATGCTTCTCTCTGGCCTCTTCCACTTCTTGCCTTTCTCCAGACTGGCAGGAACGTGCAGTAGGAGTCCAGTGCTTGGGTAGTTAGGGGTTTTGGCCTTGAACAAAGAGCTGAAGGCTCAGTTTGTGTCCTTACCCTACTGAATGATGAGAGGCCGTGATGAGTTGTGAACGCCCCTTGTAAACACATCAGGCCAGGCTGTCTGAGCCC
>VYZQ01077928.1:0-14270 GCA_013400655.1 Mystacornis crossleyi
GGCTGTGTTAAACCAACACAGTTCTTTAGTGGGTTTTTGTTTGTCTGTGGGGTTTTTTTTTAGTTTTGCATTCAGAATGCAAAACTGTCCATTCTGGGTGTTTTATCTCTCCAAGTGGTTTGACAAAAAGCAGGTTAAATACATTAACAATTCTGTCTCCTCAGCAGCTTTCTCATGGCTTCAAAGATCTCTGGTCAGGATTTTTTTAGGGGGAGGAGGACACGACACTGGCAAGGGCTGGACGTGAACTGGTTTTAGTCATTGAATGCCTGATGGAATGTGCTGGAAAGTGGCAGCTTGGAGCAGTTTTTTTCTGTCATTCTTCAAACATTTGTGTAATGCAAAACCTCTCAAAGTGGAAAACCCCAAAGAACTGAAGCCCGAGTAAAACAGGGCATTCTTGGATTGACTTTTCCAGGGGAAGCAGAATTAGGAAACTGCTCAGCACTGGCATAGGATTTTATTTAAGACTTGTGAGCTAATTTAACTGACCTTATTCAGTGTCTCATTTCACACCCGGTTCCATTTAAATCAGGAGCAGAGTAGGGGCATTTAAAGCTTTTTTCTGACATATTTATTAGTGGTGAAACACTTACATCATAATTCTCTTTGTCCTTGCATTTAGCACATGCACAGTTCACATGAAAATACACAAAGGTTTGGAGTGATTCTTGCTGTTCCATATTTCTCTTATTCCCTGGGCAATATTTTGTGGTCCCTGTGTTTATTTTGCCCTCCCTCTTTTGGATGTGTATCTGCAGAGAGCAGTGAGCAGCCATCCAGTGCAGGCTGGATCTTATTTTAGCGAGAGTTATGCAAACACATTTCTCCTGTTTATCCAGCAAGGTTTGACTTCCACTGACTTGCCCTACAAAGCAAAGTGGAAACCAGAACAGGGATAAAAGTGGGGGATAAAAAGAGCAGGGATGATAAGAGTGCCATTTTTCCTCTTAAGAACAAAGCTGTTTTACGCTTTGCCACAAACCCCTGCTTGGTAATATATATTTAGGATGATTTAGGAGTGCTTTAGCTTTTTAGGGGTGGATTGCAGGATTTCTGGAGCTGTGCAGCTTCTGCAGGGCTTTGAATAAATGAAACGCTATCTTAGGTATTGTCCTCCATTACTGAACTATTGGAGCCACTCTTAATCTTTAATGTTCTTACTCTGACAACAGCCCTGGGACTCGGCAAGTTCTATTATTCCTTTCACACGTGAAGAACTTAGGAACAAAAAGGCTCAGACTGAGATTTTCTTCCGAGGCTGCTTGCCTCGGTTTGAGTGAGAACTCTTACCTCAGTCTTCTCTCTGCGTAGAAGTTTGTTAGTGGTGCAGTATTAACTGGGGCAACACCTAAATTCCTTTTAAAAAGTAATTAGGAAGGTCAGGATGTAAGGCTGAAGTCACTGGAAGCGAAATGATTTCCTTCTGTAAGGAATGTTTTGGTTAAAGTCATTGAAATTAAAATGATTTATTTTTAATACATTGTATGAATTCTCTGCAGAAGGTAAATAGAGTCTGAACTGCTTTTAAGAGGAACTAACTTGGATTTAGGGGGATTATGTGATGTGATGCCTGGGATAACAAATTGATGCCTTTTCCTTTGAAATATGAAATAATTCAAAGTGATTTTTCTAAATATAAAAAGGGGGAATTGAGAAAGTTTAAAAGTAGAGGTGGTTACCCCTTTGGGTCATTGTATCACCAGGACTGCAGGGGAAAAACCTGCACACTCCTCCAATTCCCAGATGTACCAAACCCTTCTGTGCTGGACTCAGACTGCCTGAGATTTGCTGGGCTGCTGATTAAAACCAAATTCCCATATCTGTGGTGATCCCCAGGAAGCAGGACCTGCCAGGTTTGGGTTCCTGGCCTACCAAAAGGCCTTTCCGAGCTGCCCCCACCCCGGAGCCTTCCCAAGCTCCCTCAAACACCTACACAAATACAGGAATTTTCCCTCTGCCACAAAATCTGATTGTACGTTCCCAGTGGAGCCCGGATTCCAAGTGGGATTTCTCCTAACTAATAAACTCCATACCCAGCTCACAGCTTTCATTATATGGCTTGAACTTTGTGCCTTTTTTTGACCCAGAAACAAGAAAACTCTGGCAGTGCCTAAAGCTTTGTGCAGGGCAGCATTTCGCAGGCCCACGAAGGAATTTCTTTTTACCCAGCTCAGCAAATGCTTGCAGGTTTTGATAGATATTCTCAATTATGTCTCCAGAAATAAATGATGAGTGGGGAAAGGAGCAGAATAAACCCACTCCGAGGTCTCTGGGGGGTTCAGCTGGGCAGCCCAGGGCTGGGTCTAAAAGGGGAAGGTTAAAACCCCTCGTGCAGCAGCAGTGCTGGAGGCTGGCCAGAATCTGGGTGTGTTTTAGGTGTATTCATGGTGACTGACACCGTTTTATCAGCAGCCTCGCTTCCCTTAAAAACAGTTTTTCATCTAAATGGGACTTCTCAAGGGAAATGACTCCCTGTAAACAAGCTTTGATTCTCTTCAGTATGGAGTAAAACCTCCCTTTTTACACCAGACGTTCTACCTGCAGCACCTTTTTGTGTCACCTTGGCCCTGGCCAGGGAGAGTGACTCCAAACTTGGATTTCTGCTCCAACCCATGCTGGGGCTCCACTGACCAAGTCAGTAATTTGCCTTTATTTTCCTGTTTATTCAGTGGGGGACGGGGAGGGAATTGATTTCTTTATTGGCTTTGAGATCCACTGATAAATGTTGTATCCACTGCCTATTTATGTATTACCTATAATACACTGAATAATCACACATGCAGGTGTGAAATAGTAAATTCCACAATAATTATTTGTTATGGCTGAGGGTTTTTTTAAGGGATTCTGAGAAGACCAAGTGGCAGATTGCCTTAAATTTTCTGTTCTTTGGGATGCTTTTATCTTCACAAACCTGTGCATTTCCAGACACAAAGCTTCATTTTCTTTGCAGGAATGAGATGTCAGGGAAATGTCTCCTGCAGGTCACTCCGGCTGGATGGAATGACTTCATTCCTTCTGCTGCTGTGACTCTTTTGCAGATGAGGCTCTGGATGTGAAGTAGGTGATGAAATGTCCAAGTGAGAAAGATTTTTATTTTATTTCATGGGGCTTTCCTTGAATTTTAGATCAATCTGATGGTGGGGGGGAGGGAAAACCAAGCTGCTTTTCCCTGGGAAAAGTTAAGATGCTGATAATATTGGCGTTTACCAGTGGAGATAAGAGATTGTCTTCATTAACATTTCTTCATTTTCTCTTTCATTTGCAGCCCCTTTCGTGGTGCTGAAACCCAACTTTCTCCTTACAGCCTATGGAAATAACCCGCAAACTGCTCTTTTTCCATCCGGGTTATATTTCTTCTCCCTCTGCACTTTCCAGTTGCTGTGCAACATTTATTGCCTTTGCAAATGCAGTTCTGCACTCAAAGTCCTACTGGTGATGGATAAAGTTGTGGATCTTCAGCTTTTCTGGTCAGGACCTTCCAGCATGGAAGAATTTTTGTTTCAAGTCCTTGATCTGTGAAACTTGGGACACTTTAGGTGAATCAGAGCTTCCAAGAGCTTTTATTCTCTTCAATATTTTGGCTTTACGTGTCTACAAATATCACTTTTATTTCTTCACATATTTTTAAGGCAGCAGGAGGAAAAAAAAATAAAATAAAACCTGTCCTTCTAAATAAAATGAGAGCAATTGAAGTCACATTATTTGTGTGAGCAACAGCCTGAAGTCCTATATTGCGTTTAAAGCAGGCAATGCCTTATGCAAATATTCAGGTACTTAAATGGAAGTAGAGCAGCATAGTTAAGGAATACAGTTTTAACAGCAAAAGGTGGTTTTTATGAGGATTTATTTTACATTCCCCACACTTATTACACTGCTCAGCAGTGCAGGTCGCTCGGGCAGTTGGCAGTTCCATTAAATGCCCGGAGTTTTAGCACCAGGAGCGGGAGTGTCAAAGCCTGGGGTGTGGAGCAGGGGATGAGAAGAGCTGGTTTGGGGAGGGAGGGATCTCAGAAGGGAGAGTGCACTGAGTGAACACCTATTAAAGCTCTGCAGAGATTTTTGCTCCATTCCCTGGGGAAGTCCAAGGGAGCCGATCCCAGCAAAATCCTGACTGAGCCTCTTCGGCCCTTCAGCTGGAGGCTTTTTAATGAAGTTATTCATGGTCTGTGAAACAGTTCCCTCTTGAGGAGAAAATAAAACAGCCCGGGTGTTTCAGAGGGCAGCTTTGATGGTGCTGTGGCCAAGAAGTCTCATAATTCAACATTTTACCTAAACAAGAGGAGGAGCAAACACCCACAGGCAAATCCACCAACACAGGATTTTTCTGTGAGGAAAACAGATTCATTAGGGTTCAAACTGAAAGTGGGAAAATTAGGTGAGATAGATGGAAATTCCTCCCTGTGAGGGTGGGGAGGGGCTGGGATGGACTTCCCGGAGGAGCTGTGGCTGCCCCTGGATCCCTGGCAGTGCCCAAGGCCAGGCTGGACGGGGCTTGGAGCACCCTGGGACAGTGGGAGGTGTCCCTGCCCATGGCAGGGGTGGCACTGGATGGGATTTAAGGTCCCTTCCACCCAAACCATTCCAGGATTCCATGATATTCTGGATTGGTTGCACCTGTACTGGTGTTCAGAGTCACTCTCAGGTTTAACAGGAGCCACAAACAGTGTGGAGAAGAGAGTTTGGAAATCTTGGAAAATGATGGGAGTAAAAGTGTCAAACCCATTAATGCAGAACATTCACTGCTCTGTAACACATTTTCAATTGAATGAAGCTTTCCAAAAATTCCATGCATGGAATAATGAGCAGAACTACTAAAGACCTGTTTAGCCCAAGTTTTTGTTTGCAGCACCCGAATCTGAAGTTTCAGATTGAAGATGCTGGGAGGTGGATTTTTGGAAGTTTTACTGACTGTGGAAACACAGAACAGCTTTTCAGCTTCCCCCTTGTCCCTTTCTCCTCAAAGCCATTTACAAATGTGTTTTTTAGCCACAGGCAATCCCTTCCCTGGAGCTGGAGAGGTGTGAAATGCATTCCCTCCAAAGCAACATCTGTGTCTCTCCTGGGATCCTCAGCCAGCAGGGAAGCTGGGTAGGCTGAGCAGAATTATAATTATTTTCTGGTTGGAGTAGGTGCTCTTTGACACTCCAGGTATGAAGATTAAGGCCATAAATTATTCCAGATATTTGCAAAGTTTCCTTGTTCCAAGTTGTCTTTTTCTTTCTGTTCAGCTGCTTGTCTGAGTGTGATTGCATTTAATAAAAAAAGGCAGAAAACCACCCACATAGTAAAGTCTTCAGTTAATCAGAATTTGATTACAATAAGAGCTCAACAATCATCACACAGTGGTGTTAATTATTAGAAAGAGCCTGTTGTATGTTGAAATAATTGCAGTAAACAGCCCAGCTGGAAAAAAATTGTTCAGATTTTCCACCATAAAAATGTAAACTTGGAGCTTGTTTCTGTCTCTGTATTAATTGCTGCATTGTAATTTATTTCTAACTTTGTGTTATGTAAATATCTGACATTTGCCACCAGAGAAGCACATCACTGTCCTAGGAATGGTTTTACCCAGGATAAAACAGTGTTGGGAGTCCTAAATCCCTGTGTCTCGTACCCTGGGCATGGCCTGGCTATTGAAGGTTCTGATTTTCCCGCCTGGCTTGGGTGAAATCAGGTGGCTCTGGGCACTCTGGGTTAGTGGCAGAGTCGCTGTGTCCCGCACCGTAGAGAGAAGAAATGAGAGATCCAGCAGACAGGAATGGTGCAGCAGAAGGGATTTATTAATTTATTTAACAGCTCTTTTATAGACTTTTTACTTCATAGCTAATTAGTCAAGAGATCAGCCACCCCGCCTGGGGTGATGGGCTGAACCCTGAGACATCCGTTGTGAAAATATTCTTCTACTGTATGGTAAACAGTTCGCAGGTGTTCTTAGTTTACAATAACACAACTGATAGCTTCTGTGAGAGGGAAAAGTTTCACACGGGACAACAGAGAAGCAAGAAAAGTTCTTGCTACTGCATGTCTGCATCCACAGTGGCAGAGTCAACAAGTGACCCCGTGCTCCCGTGAGGGTCTGGAGGTTTTGCAAAAACTCATTTATTTCAGAAATTTTGGGGCCAAAGAATTTTGCCTCTCCCTAAAGTCCCTCTCCCCTGCATTTCCCTCCAGTTCCGTATTGCTGTGTGATTAAAAATAATATTTATGTGTTAATCATCTCCTTAGGAACAAGGTTCTCCAGTGAATTGTGCATTTCTGCCTCCTTTTCCTCACCCCGCAGTGTAAAAACCTCTGACACTGAGGTGAAACTCTGCTGTCCACACTGAAGCTTTATACCCCTCCTAAATTTGGACATAAACATGGTCGGCCAGGAGTGAGAAATTGCAACAATTGTTTATTTTATAACTTCCTGGATGGACATTTTCACTTTAAGTCAGACTACTGGGTAGAGCAGAAGTGGTTCCAGGTGCAGCACTGGAGAGATTCCTATGTATTCCTGAGGAACAGGAATTTGCAGTGGTACCACAATGGTCTGGGAATGGCATTCCCACATTCTCATCTGAGCTCTTAAAGCAATTTGTAAACCTCTTGTTCCCCTGCAAATTAAAAAAAAAAAAAACAAAAAACCCAATCAGTGTGGGGTGTGGCATCCTAGCAAGGAAATTCCAAGGGAAAAGGCTGAAATCCTCATGGTTTTGTCAGACTTTAAACAAAATGCTCAATGCTGAAATAAAGTCTTTCCTGCAATGTGGGATCTGGACATTTCAGCTTTGATCCAGATGCCATAAAATTGTAAGGCTTCCTGATGGAAAATGTCATGGGAACGTGAATATTGAGCAGCTTGGATAGCCCCAGTCATGTCTGTGTGGCCCTGTGGCAAATCCATACCCCCAACTTTAGGTGCAGGACTCCCTCTCAAGTAGAAATATTGAGCTTTTCCACCACTGTGATTCCAAATTCATCTTCAGGAAGAGATGGCAAAGTAAAATATTGAACCTGCTCGTCTTTTATGACCTTGGCAGTGATAAAAGATGTCATCTCTGTCGGGTTAGAATGTTGAAATATATATTTAATGCCCCTCATAAATTAGTGGGGTTTTGCAGATGTTGAATTTCAGGCTGAAAAAGGGAAAGGAAAAATTAATTGGGTTTTTTTTGAATGTGAAGGTGCAGGTAAATGTTAAACCCCCATGTGTAGATGTAACTGGGATCAGTGATTTAGTCTGTCCATTTGTAATATCAAAAGGACATCGACAGGAGTTTTTAAGAAATTGATTTGCAGTCAGCAGAACTAAAATATCTGAAAAGTGATTCCGATTTGTAGGGCCTGGTTGAGCTGCTCTGAAAGCAGAGCCCTATGGGTTACAGGGGATGAAGGGGGAGCTGATTATTGATGTGATTCTCTGCAACCACGGGTGCCAAAAATCAGCTGCAGCTTTGTGACTTGAAAAGAAATTGTTTTAAATGGTTTTTACGTGGTTTTAGTGGTATTTAGTGCTTTTTAAAAATGATTTTAAGAGTTGTGATACACCACATCAGCAAATTGTTAATTGCATTTAGAGATGGACGAGTTTATTGGGCTTAATGTCAAATGTTGGTAGTGGGCAGGTGTTAAATATGAGGCTAAGGTTTGGATTTGGTTTCCAGCTCTCTCACAGACCCTTCTGCAAATCTGTTCCAAAGGAATTAAATGCTGCAAGAAGAAATTAATTCTTTTTAAGAAGGGGATTTAGTGAAATTTTAAAGATTTTTCCAGAGTCAGCCCCAAAGGGGACCAAAATTCTTTAAAGCTCAAGGAAGATTTTGAAGCCCTGCAACCTGCCCAGACAGGTGTTTCTCGATTTATAATAATAAACTATCATATATGCAATAATTTATAATAATATAATAAGCCCTGTAGCCTCCCCACTGTTATTTCTTAAATTACAATCAAATTGTTTCATTGCAAGAGGTAAGAGTTTTATCTCAGTTTAGAACCGACCAACAGAGAGCTCAATTTGATCTCAATTTAGAATTTTCCTTGAGGTATCCCTGGAGAGGTGAATAGTCCTGCCCAAACATTAAAGGCAATGAAATGACCTGGAATAGGCAGCCTGTGATAGGACTTTAATCATAAAATATATGTTTTTTCATTAATTTTAGGCATCAAACCAAAATCCTTCAGCTTTGGGAATAGGCTGGAATTGTGAAGGGCCCAATTCTGTCTTTTACGGGGGAAAATAAAAGTTTTTCCAGTACAGATCTGTGATTTTAGGGTGAAAAACATCAAGATTTGGAGGGTTCTGCCTGTATCCCTTTATTAGCCATGCAAGTCCTCACATCCACCCATCCATCTCCCAGCCCTCACCTCAAGGCTACTCAGGTGTTTGCTGTGCTCCATCTGGCTCTCCAGAAACTCCTAAATTACCATTTTGCAGCAAGAGAAGAAAAATTATCCCTCAGCCTTCCAGGTCCTGAGCTCCAGGCCTGGACCTGAGGTTTGTTTTCTGAATAAAACAACTTTATTAATGATGTTCTGCTGCTCACTCTGCATGTTAAGGTGTGTTTTGGGGCAAATAAGTTGTATTTAAGTTACAGACACTTAAAAGTTGCACAAAATGAAATCCGGGGTGGGGTTTGTGTGAGGTTGTTTGGGATTTTTTGTGACATCAGTGCTTTAATATGAAAAATGTTCCCAGGCTATAAAGAAGTAATTCCAGTTCAGATATTATCTGTGAAGGGCCTATTAGGGTGTTTTGGGTTTTTTTTGAT
Source organism: Mystacornis crossleyi (assembly GCA_013400655.1). NCBI lineage: Eukaryota > Metazoa > Chordata > Aves > Passeriformes > Timaliidae > Mystacornis > Mystacornis crossleyi. The sequence continues at coordinate 8,754 of VYZQ01077928.1, forward strand.
TGCCAGGCCTAGAGTAGGATTACACAGCAAAGCAGAGAGATTGTATTTGACAAAAAATGACAGTTTTCCCAAGGAATCCATACTGCAGGAGCTGGAAAAGAATCAACGTTTTCCATTAAAAGCAGATTTATGAGGCATTTGGAGAGGTACTTACATTACAAGATAAGGCTGGGAAGAACAGAGCAATGGGGCAAAGTGAAAGGCAGCTGAAAATACATTTTTTGGGGAAAGGGCAACAAAATCTAGGCAGAACCCAAATGGTGTGGGAGAGAATATCAGCAGCCGTGAGGGGAGGCCAAGACCAGGGTGTTTGTAGCAGGTCAAATATGCCTAAATCGTTGTAATTCCAAACCAGTGGATTCTGACTCAGAAAAATCCAGTTGGGTTGAATTATCTCAATAAAAAACAGAGAGAAAATGGCATAAATTCCAATGTAAATTCAAAGGGGAAATTGTGTAAATTCCAGTGTAAATTCAGAGGGAAAATGGTATAAATTTCAATGCACGTTGTGTGATTTGTGTGCCTGTGTTTGCCTAAACCCCCTCCCATCCTCTCTTCTGCATCTCCTCATCATCAGGATAACAGGGAAGACAATGAATTCTTACAGAAAATTCTGTATTTGGATTTTTTTCCTTCTCCTGAGAAAACAGTAATTACTTGGTGAGGAATATAGGCTGCATTACAGGAGTCACAAATGACAGCTGCACAACAGAATTTAAATAAGAATTTCAGCCATTTTTAGGAACTTCTGCATGGAACAGAAAATGTAAAGGCAATATCTGGGAACTCAGACATGTGGAAGAAGCAAACACTGGTCCTAAATAGCCCCTTTGAGTTTAATGGGTGAATTCCAACCTTTGTACAGGGCCAGGAAAATGTTTTTAATCAATTTTTTCAGCTTTAAGTTGAGGGTGTGCAGACCCCAGCCGGGACCAATTCTGTCCTGCAGGGTGACCTTCTTATTTTTTTACTGGATTGAACTACAGAAAATTTAAATTACACCACAGAAACTATAGAAATTTTGTTTATTTTTTAGAAAACTAAGTCTCCTTAAGTTGTACGTTACATTTCATCCCCTTAGTTTGGAACTAAATGATATTTAAGATCCTTTCCAACACAAACCACTCTGTGATTTATGGTTCTGTTGGTAAATGAAAGAAAATTTTGCTTGAATGCTTTTGTTAGCACAGCCAGAGCACAGCAAAGGGTTGATGTGCAGGCTGCACACTGTGTCAGATTTGTTTCCATGGGTGGCAAGGTCATTAAACATCATCTGTTGGCTTCAGGTGAAGTGGAAGATGCTTTGAAGGTAAATAAAACAGCCTCCCTGCTCCCCACAAAAACACGCAAACCCTCCTGCCTGACAAACTGCAGAAATGCAATCAGGCTTACCCAGCCCTTGGAGAAAAATGGGGTTATTAAATCCCAGATTAAAGATAGGGAATTGGTGATTTTATCTCTCTCACAGACAAGATCCAATTTAGCTGATAGGGAGCTGAACCTGAAGAGAATTCTGTAAGTTGTTTATTTCCCCCAGAAATGCATCACTAATGTTTAATTTGCAAAACACGTCCTTGTTATGCTCCTTTTCAACCTTTCTACCTGTCAGGAAGATTATGGAAAAAATGGGAGAGAACCTGTTGTGTTTTATTCATCTCCTGGGAGCAACCTGGGCTTGGTGAAGGTCAGCTCCAGTCACTGGAGTGTAATTCCAGAAACTTCCAGTGGGCTCTGAGTGCTCAAACCCTCCTGGATTTGCTGGAGGTTCTGCACCAAGTGGATGATTTCCCTGTTTTTTAAAAATCTCCTGTAAATTGAAGCTTCCAAGGGACATCTGTAACCTGCAAACTCATCAGGCTTCCCTGGAGGTCCCTCTGGTCCTTGGTGTTGCAGCAGAGCTGGGCAGGAAGGGGAAAATAGGATGGTTTTTATAGAGCACAAGAGCCTGGGAAATGTAGTAGAAATTGTACAAATAGAAGGATTAATTTTAATTTTCTTATTGTCTCAGCAGTGAGAAATAGAATTTGCCACTGCAGTTTTCCTGCTTGTCACGATCTGAGTGATATTTTACTGTATTTGAGATTTCCTTGAAGGGCTGAAGCCTCACAGGAGCCACTCCTGCAGGGAGTTCAGAGGACGGTGGGGGAACCATGGGAATTCTGCAGGCTGATTCCCGTCAGCATTTCTGCATCATTGCAGTGGCCACGGAATTTGGGAAATCATTATCCCCATAGGAAGAATTAGTGGATAGTGGAGGGAATCCAATGGAATGAGCTCACACTGGAATTTCATTGTTAACTCTGATAATGCCCTTTGAATTCCCCTGTCTACAGTGAGGGATCTGGAATGGGAACACTCCCTGTAGCTCACTAATGTGAGCAGGGTGGAAGCTCCTTCTGCTTTAGCACAGAGTCCATGGAGATATTTTCTCAGACTGCTTAAAAAAAATCTGGATTCCCTTAATTGAGGAATGCTCTGGAATGGAAAGCAAATCGAAGCCTAACAGCAGGTCCATTAGAAATGGCAAAATCTGAAATTAAATTCGGAGAGAAGCAGCATTTATTTGAAATAAAAAATAAAAGACCTGAACATCCTCACGTGGATCTGTCTGGTGAAATGTTTCCATTTAGCTGTTGTCCATCTGCAATCCCAGCTGGGGGAAAGAGCTGGGGTTAATTTGCCATCCATTACTCAGCTGGCTCAGGCTGTGGTTTGGGGTTTGGTACCTGGGCATCCCCAGACCAGCACTAACTCGGTTCCAGGTTTGCTGTTCCCCTGAGAACCGGGGGAGATTGGGTACGTGTTGGGGGATATTTGATGTTTGCCTTGCCCACATTTCCCAAAGCCAAGACTGGATGGATTTTGCTGTCCTGACCATAATTTTTGCTTGTATGTGATGCAAACAACACAAGACACAAAACACTTCCCCTTTCTTATAATACTGGGATGTTTTGCTTGGATTTTTAAAGTTTGTTTGTTTTCTCCTCCCCTTGGAAAATGGGCCTGTTTGCTACTCCTTGTTTGGTTGTTGTTTGTTGTCCCTGTAGCAGCTGCTGGGAAGAGATGGGAAAACTGACTGCTGATGAAGTGTTAATTTAAAATGGTAAAAAGTCGCACTGTGTTGGGAAGTTGTGGGTGTCCATCTGTCTGTCACAAAAGGGCCTGGAGTGACAAGACAAGGGGAGTGGCTTCAAACTGCCAGAGGGCAGGCTTAGATGGGATACTGGGAGTAAATTCCTCCCTGTGATGGTGGTGAAGCCCTGGAATGGGTTTCCCAGAGGCTGCCCCATCCCTGGAAGTGTCCAAGGCCAGGTTGGATCAATGTGGTCTAGTGGAGGGTTGGAACCAGATGAGTTTTAAGGTCCCTTGGAACCCCAACCATCCCATGATCCTATAATTCTGTGGCAGTGGTCCCATGCATCCCAGAACATCATTCTACTGGAATGTTTGGGATAACAAAGTTGTTGGAGAGGTGGATGGTAGGAATCAAACCCTGCATAGTAAAAAATCCCAGGTTTGGGTCTTTATGGTACTGAGAGTTGATCTGTAAACCCTTCACAGCCCAGGCCAGCTCTAATCCTGTGCACATCCAAATCCATGTCCAGATCCTGGCTGGATTTGTACCTCCTTCATAAAATAAATAATCCCATCCTTCTGACCACACTTTTTAGGTGCATTTATGCAGCACTTTGCACCTTTTTTCCAGACTCTGAAAAGAGGAATTTTCAGAGCCTTGAGAATGAAATCTCTTGCCTGGCTTTGATGGATGGCCCTTTTCCTTTTATCCAGTGCTGTGCTGGTACTCACGCACACAACATCCAAAGTATCACACACATTTTCCAATTGAAGGGCTCTCCTCAGTGAAGAAAACCCATATTCTCTGCTCAACAGTGTGGACCAAAAGTCGAATATACAGTAAAAAAATAAATGGAGTAACCAGGGATTAGCAGACAGTGCATTATGTTGATTACCCACACTGTCTTCAGCTTAATAAATTCTATTTTGCTGTAAGTCAGCTCAATTGTGTGTGAAAACAGAGAAGGTGGAAAATGAGACTGAACAAGAGGGTTAAATGACAATGTGCCATTCGAGAGGCAATTAAAAACCAAAAACTCCAGCCCTTGAAGAAGAGAAAAAGAGGAGGTTTTGAAGTGTAAAATAAAAGACACAATTCTGTGTTAATGTGGGAAGTTAGAATTGTCCATCCAAGGCTCATCATTAAACCCACACAAAGGCAGAACTTTCTACTGCATCCTGTGGTGCTCAAAATCCTAAAGATGGGCAAAGAGGAAGGAACAGGAATTTCAAGCCATGATTTTGGCATTCCATTCAGATTCTGGATCCAAATTAAAATCCCTTGGATTTGCCATGACTCAGTGCTCTGTCCTCAGTGAATCTCTCCTGACCTGGGGTGTCCTAAGAACAATCTTGCATCCAGACATTTTTAAGGGTCTCTTTGGAAGTGTTAGTTGATGTTAAGTCTCATTTATTTATTTATCTGCTTTGGTGTCCCTTGGGAAAGATGGAATTTCCAGTAGATGGCAAGAAAACTGAAAATGCACAAAACACTCAGATTTGCCTGGGGAGGGAGGAATCAAGAACAAAGGGAAGGGAAAATTACGAAAGAAAAACTCTGCAGTGTAGCTGAGCTGTTTATCTTGGAGCCTGTTAATCATTTTTTTTCTGCCTGGAATCCAGGAATTGACACCCAGAGCTCCAGATGGAGCCAAGGAAGGGTGGAAGTGCTCAGAACCCTTGGGAAAGGGGGCTGGTATTTAAGGAAGTGGTGTCATCTAGTGGTTACAGCAAAAGGCCAAGAAAACAGGACTTGGGTTGTGTTTTATCATTTCCAACTTCCCTGCTGGTTGATGGATTTACCTGGAAAACTTCTTTCTCGGAGGGAAGAAGGAGGTGGTGGAGGAGGATGAAAAAACTTTGGGCCCAAGTGAGTTCTTGGGTTTGGAAAGGCCAAAATCTGAATGTGGAAGATGTTTGAGCCACCAGCAGGACCCTTTCATGTGGAAAACACAGTCCTGCTTCAGGAAGCACAGGGAGGATGCTCTGATGCTCTTGTATTTAAATAAATATTAAATTCCAGCAGGACAGCGTGGCATTTGGCAGTTTTATATCCCAGGGAGTGCCAAATCCAGGCGCAGGGTAAGGAGCTGCTGTCAGTGGGTAATGGAGAGGAGTTTGTGTCCATTTTTTCACTCCAGAGCAGTTTGTGGAGGTTAGGAGCAGTTTTGTTCCTGGCTAATGACCATTCCCACTGTGGGCACTCTGCGAAGGACTCCCAGCTGTCCATCAGCTGGAATCAGGATTATCTCCTGCTCCTCCTGGCAGCAAACAGGCTGGGATGGAGGGAAGAGTGGGAGAGAGAATCCCAGAGTGTGGTGCAGTTGTGGGAAGAGGGATTCTGTCACAGTTTTCATCCCACAATGGATTTGTCCTTCCTTGGGGAGGGGTCTCAGCCCCCACAGGGCAAACCAGAATCACAGAATATTCCCAGCTGGAAGG
>VYZQ01078061.1:0-11560 GCA_013400655.1 Mystacornis crossleyi
CGCGCACCCCACCGCAGCGGGGCCGCCCCGCCGGCAGCGGCTGGGCCGGCGCTCGGGGTCCCTCTAGTGACACGCGTGGGGACGGCGGGCAGCGGGGCCGGCGAGGCTCTGCCCGGCGCGGCTCGGGATGGCTCAGCGGTGCCCGGGGCGGCACGGCACGGCACGGTTCTGCACGGCACGGCTCTGCCCGGCACGGCGCGGGGAATCCCACCGTGCTCTGCCCGCAGAGGGGCAGCGCGGAGCGGCGCTTACCTTGGCACTGCCGCTGCTACTCTCAACTTCTTGCGGCGGCGGCTGCGGGCCGGGGAGGAAGGCGGGCTGCCGGCAGCGCTCATCCGTGTGTGCCCCGGCGCTTGACATGCTGCTCTCCTGCCCTGGCAGCGATCGCAGCTTTGGCTTGCCTTCCCCGCGCCCTGGCACGTTCTCCTCGCCTTGCCTTTTTGGTATGTCAAGTCCCTGCTGGATTTTGTCTGAAGGATGTTATTTTGTTACGATCAGGTATTCTGTTATTCTAGAGAACGAGCGAGCCCTTTCCTTTCCTCTCCTTTTTCTCGTTTTCTTTTTTTTTTTCCCTGGGTTGTTTTTCACTCTTTTTTTTTTTCTTCCCTTCTCTTTCTCTCCGCTTGCTTTGGCTGCCCCTTGGGTGGCTCTCACTTTTGTGTTTACTGAGTGCGTCCCTTTGGTCGGGGCGAAGGGGCCGGCTGCCTCACTGCCCGCTGCTCCCGGCTGGCTGCCCCACGAGCGAGGAGACAAGCAGGGCGCTTCGGCTTTTATACCTTTTATACCCCCCCAATGGGCATGCTCTCCCGGCGAGCACCAGCCCGGCCACGGCAGCCAATAATGTTGCAGAGCGGTCTAACCCCCTCTCTTCCCTCCCTCCCTTCCTTTCTTCCCTCCTTCTCCCTCGTAACCCTCCGGAGTCCAGCTCGGGAGGGAAGAGGGGACAGAAAGTTTCTGCCGCACGGTTTCTTTGCGTGCTGCTACCCGGGGTGGGGGCTTTACCCCCTCTGCCGGCCCCGGGTCGGAGGGGGGCTGCGTGCATCTCCCGCCGCCCCGCAGGTGAGGGGAAGAGCTGTGGATCCCCACCCCGGCCCCTTCCCCAAAATGCTGGGGGACACCCCTTGAGCGCCTCTCGTTGCGAGGTGGCGAGCCCCGAGTCCCGGCGGGGTGGGAGAGGGGGGATCGCCCGACCCGTCCTCTCGCGGGTCCCTCTCTAGGTGCACACGGGCACAGGTGTCCGCGCCGGCCGCCGAACTGCTCGGAAGAGCTCCCCGGCAAAGGCGCGGGCATTCCCGCCCCGGCCCCCGTGCCTGCCCCGCTGCGGGCAGCGAGCCCCCGCGGCGGGCAGCGAGCCCCCGCGGCCACCCCTGCGTGTCCGTGTGAACAACATGGACGCTGCCCCTCCGCACCCGGATCTTGCACCTCGCAGAGCACCTTCCCGCAGCGCTTCCCGCTCGCTGGGTCGCCTCTGCTTCCCGCCGGCTCCTGCAGGCGAGCACTGCTGCCTCTAAGCCAAAGGGACTTTTCCCAGGCTTCGCCGTGCGTGTGCAGCAGCGCGGGCAGAAGGCGCTCCCGCTGCTCCGCGCTGCTGCATGGCAGGCACTCCGCGCTGCATCGGCCGGCACTCGCCCGCTCCCGAGGATCTGCCCTCCGAGTCTGTCCCGGGGAAGGAACGCCGCTGGCTTTCAAAGGCAGACCCCAGGCAGCCCCCGGTGCCCGCACTCTCACGGCTGCCCCGGAGGATGCCCCTCTGCAGGGGCACGCGTATCAGGCTGCGCCACAGGCGCGTACCCTTCTTGGAGCAGAGAGGAGAAGGGCTACCTGAGACCTGAGCGGCAGGTTGACCCACCTCAGGTAGAGCTTGCCATAGCTGGTGGTGCGAAAGGGCAAGAATGCAGCAGTCCTCACCCCAGCATTCAATAAAAAAACCTTATTCTTTTTTCTTTTTTCAAGTTTGTACTTTTTTCCCCCCCGCCAAAGATGGGAGGCTTGGTGCATCTCTCAGCAGTCAGAATTGCCCTAAACGTGCCCAAGAAAATGTGGGCAGGATTATCCTTTCTCACTAGGCTTTGGGCATCCTTTCCTTTCCTCCCTAGCATCCTTCTGTTCGCTGAGCTGTCCTCTGGGATGTGTCGCTGCACAGCACACCCAGCAGTTCTGGTGTCAGGGCTATGGGTTGCAACCGAAACATCGGCACATCTGGGAGAGGGTGGTGATGCTGAAGAAGCAATTCCGTGCGCATCGGACTCAACCACTGACATCAGTTCTCAGATCCTACACTGATATTTAAACATCTAAAGAAGTGAGCTGGCTCTCAACGAGACTGAGCATCTGCCAGCATGTGCCAGGGCTCCAGATTTCTCCTTACCTTGGGCTTTTGGAGTTTCTCCTAGATGCCCAGGACTTAGTAAATCCCAGTTGTGGGTCCTCGCAAACCGCTCAGCAGAGGTGGTCTTAACAAAGAGCAAACCACCTTTCCTCCCTGCAAAAGCAGAACCCCATCAAAGGAAAGGACCCAGCCTTGGCAGGGGGGTCAGCAGGGCTGTAAGCTACTGTTAATAGCTGAAGGAACCCAGCTCCCTTCCCCCAGCTCACCACAAGGACCTCCTGAGAGTAGACAAAAGAAAGCTTGGAGGGTTAATCTCCCTGAGAAAAACAAGTGATTTTCCAGTAAACAACTGCAATAGCAAACAATGGGGGTGAAAAATAGTGATCATAAAAAAGTAGGTTTGAAGGAAGAGGCGACCCACTAAGAGAGGTGTCCTTTGGCTGGGGGAAAAACACGGCAGCAGTTTGGTGAAGATTCGGCAGCAGCAGCCACAGCAAAATAAACCCCACAAGTTGCCACTGGATCTACTTGTGTTTGTGCCTTTTGATGTTTTAATTGCTTCTTAGTTATCCTTCAGTGCAAATAAATAGTGCATTGTGTCAAGAAGGAGGAGGGGGGCGGGGAAGGAAAGAAAGAGACACAAAAGAAAGAGCTGTCGCCCAGAAGAGAAAAGGAACAGGTTCTTTCCCCCCACCTTTAAAGGAGTGAATATATCTATTGGTGGGGGAGGAAGGGGATAGGATTAGAAATCAAAGCGAAATTGGAGAGAAGCACATTAAGCCTCGGGCATCCTTACAGTAGAAAGAAAAGAGGGAGGTAGTAAAACCCTCTGGGAGTTTATTCGGTGAGTTATGAGAGGATCCACGAGTGTAATATTGTTAAAGGTCATCTGAAACCTAATTTAAACTAGGGATGTGTGACCTCCGCCCTTCATTTAATACAGTCATAAGAAACATTACTCTGCAGATAGCTGGAACAATAGCTGCCTCCACCCCAAACTCCAGCCCTTGGCATTGCCTGCAAGGAGGGCCTGCAAAGGAGAGCAGAAGGACCAGTAAAGCCAAGGACGAAGCAAATCTGAAGACAGGGAGGCAAAAAGAAAGAGATAGGAAGGCCTCTAGAGCACAGCACTGACCACCAAGGGTCTTGCAAAAACTAAGCATCCCAGGAAGCATTTTGGTTTGAAAGTGGATGGGGCTGCAGCAAAGCATCACCTGAAAACATTGCAAATACGATAAAAATAAACCACTGCTTCTTGCATTTGTCTGACCTCCGTGGTCATCAGTGCATTTCAGGAGAGAAATCACGGTTGTGGGTTCCCATTAAGTTTGCAAGGAGCAAGGACAGTGTTCGCAAAGCAAAGTCAACCAAAGTGAGCTGAAACTAAGTGAAGCTAAACTGGGAGCTGAAATAAAAGTAAAGCTGAAAGGTGCCCTGAAAGGACCAGGGGTTGTCAGGGACTCAGAGGGAAAGCCTCTGCTGCTGCAGCAGCTCAGAGGCGTTGGGGCAGACTGCAAAGCCTCCTGGCGGCACTGCCCATCTGAGCTGATCAAAGCGTCTCATGGGTGGCCACCAACACATGGCTTTGGGCCGGAAAGCTTTCCAGGGAAAGGGGGAAGAGCGGGAAAGCTTGGACCAGCCTGGACCTTGCAGGCAGGGATGTGAGCTTCAGCAAAGGCAGAGGAATGTAAATAACTGCAGAAATGCAGTGGTCCTGGGCCAGGATGGATGTTAGAGATGCTGCTAAGGAGGTGAGCCAAGCAGATACCTTCAGGGAAGGGGACGTTTACATGACTTTTCCCTTCCTCTCCCACTTAAAATCCAAAGAGAGGAGAGGTCACCTAATTGCAGCCCGAGCAAGACACCCTGGGATGCTCATTTGGTTTATTTCACGATTACAGCACAAATGACAAGGTGGGCAGAGTGGGGATTTGCGGTGCACTGTTCAGGTGCTGTGCCTGCAGCACTGCAAAGGTACCCCAGTTTGTATTCTCACACGTCTCCCTAAATTCTCGTATGTCAAGAGTGAGGACAGCCAGGAGAAACCAGACTGCTTTGCTGACATGCCCCACAGATCTGGGTTGAGATGTCCAAGACGCGCCAAAAGGAAGGTGAGAGCAGGCTGTGGGTCGCTGAGGACTAGAAGACCCTGGAGAGGGATGAGCCAGAGTCCTATACACAGCTTTTTAATGGCTGAAGAGTAACCGTACTTGGCCCAGAGCATCTCTCAGTGGCTTTAAGAAAGCGATACCTTTTGCTTTGTACAACCCAGGAACCCGACAATAACACCGTGTCCTTGCATGCTGAGATATATTGATCCTGGGACACGCTAAACTGTTGAAACAGGAAAGATTCACTGGTGAAGGAGGATGTGATATATGGAAGGTCCCTGCAAAAAAACTGAAGTCAAAGAACTAAGAGTGAGAGAGATAACTCACCTGGGGCCCCTGGTCAACAGGGAACAAACAAGAGCAGAAGCTGGGCAGGTCTGTTTAGGACTCTTGGCACCCCTGGGTAGAGAGAACATTTTGAGGCCATTCTCCCAGCCAAGAGGGTTTCTGCTGCAGGATTGTTATATGGGCAGGGAAAAAGCCAGTTGCCCTTAGGCATCAGCAGGGCACGTTTTTTTGGCATGTTCAGAGAGAAAGAGGGACTCTTACATCAACTCCTGCCCAGATCTACCAATGCCTTAGAGCACTTACTGGACTTAGGTGTTCAGGAGAGGTGTTGGCAGTTGCCTCCTGAGGACCTGGAGGTTGCCGAGCAAAGCAAAAATGAAGTTATTCCACGGTAAGTTATTGCACTGTGCCAGAGGAATTTGTGACAGTGGTAAAAGGCACTGTCAGTGAAAACAGTGGAGTGTTTTCACCCCTGTTTATATGGAGGACAAGCTATGCATTTTTTTATGGCCTGGGCAGACTTGATATTCCTGTAATGTCTTTTAAAATTCAATGTCTGCAGTGACTAGAGAAAAGCTCCAGTGTGAGCAGCCTCACATGGCTCAAGAGGCTGCAGGAAGGAGCATGTGGGGTAGAGAGGTGTCCCTGTGGCCAAGTGTGAGGGAGGCATTGAAGAAGTACAAATGATGTTCAGCGAGCGAAGCTTGGTAGGTCTGCCTGTTGGGATGCTGCCTGCAGCATGGCACAAAAGAAAGGAGGCCAAGAGGTTCCAGGGTCAGATGGTCCCAGAAAGGAAGAAAATGTCTCCTTTCTCCCCATCATCTGTGGAACAGCAAACATCTCTTGGTTATCTTTGGTTGCCAAGGAAGACTCCAGCTCAGCTAACGAATTCCTGAAAGGAATTTCCAAGAAGGGTGGAACAGGGTAGAAAAGGAGAAATGCCTGCCCTCTCCCCAGCTTCTTTTCATTGCAGAGGGAGCCCAGAAGGCTCCAAGTTTTGTCTGATTATTTGTGTCAAAAATGTGCAACAAACAGTAGCAGAGAAGTAAGATGTGTCTGTGCCTATACTAACAGCTAAACACATCACCATTTCTTGTTTTCCTTTTTTTTTAAGCATTTCCATCAAAATACCCACTGGAATGTCATGGGGAAGGAGTAGTCCAAGATTGTTTAATGACCAATAAAAGCTCCAGCAGGTACAATTAGTTCTTCCAAGCACCAGGAGATGAAGTTGGCTCTTTGCAGCATTGTACAAATATGGGTCTGTCTACAGAGCAAGCTCTGAGTCAAAACATCCTGCAAACGAAACATGGTGCAGGAGACAGCAGGAAACCCAATGGACTAGGAGTTCTCTGGGGTGAAGACTGTGACCCATCGCTGTGCCCCTGCAGGGATGGCCTGATGAGGATGTTCTGGGAAGGCAGCACTAGTAGCAGGCATCCCTGTGTTTCCCAGGGAGGAGCTGAGCAGTGGGCAGGTGGTGTGCAGGGATGTCACTTGCCTCTGAGCAGGAGCACACCATGTCCTCTAAGGGTGTCTGTGTCTTATCCTCCAGCAAGGCACCCTCATACACACCACTTCACTCTGTCTGCGCTTGGGAAACTCTGGACTCACCCTTAAAAATGTTTTATCTTGCTCACAGGATTGTCAGTATGAACTGGTCAGTCTGGCTGCATTTTGCTGGATTCATGAGAGAAAGCAAATGAGCTTTTAGTAAGTTCTTCTTTCCCCCAAAAATGAGATACAGCAGCTGTTTCTGAGATCCTTTCCAGCAGCTTCAACAGAACAGCCATCACTGGGTGGCCAGTGGAAATGCCAATGAGGGGCCATGCCAGAGGTGATTGCAGTCCTTATACGCACCAGTATTCCCTTGGTACAGCTTCTTGGAGACTTTCCCCTCGGCCTTGTTGTGCAATCAGCTCAGAAAAGCTGCCCAGGTGATCAGGGTGGTATTTCCAACCCTCTGCCCCTACGGATGCAGCTCATGCATTTCAGATGCACCATTTGGAGGTGCATGGTTTGAGCACCCTTTCAATACTCTGCAGAAAATCAGACATGAGAGCCAGCTGCAAATACCACCATGGGATGGGTTATTTTTCCAAGTGCCCAAGGGAGCTGATGGCATGGAGTACAGAGGGTGACGGAGTTTAGACAATATATGTGGGGCCCTTATTTGCCACAGAGAGGTGGAGTGGTGCAGATATGTCTCTGTTGTGTAATTAATGGCTTTGAAAAAAAACCCCCGAGCCTGTTGGCTAAGCCCGAATACCTCTGAGGGGTTCTGGAATCCCAGCTATGTATCTTTCAGGCGTTTCTTCCTCTCTCTCTCTTTTTTTTTTTTTTCCTTCTTTTTTGCATTGCTGCCGTGCTTCAGTGCTGGTCTTTGTTTGCAGCTCTCATTGTCTTCGGCCAGAGGGTTGGGTAGCAGCATCTTCTCCAGGCCAGGGCTTCACACCTTATCAGGTATTGCTTCTTCAGGCCGGGGCTTTTCGGGAAGGACAAATGTGCTGCCAGGCTTAGCAACTGATGCCCTCATGTCTTAGCTGAGCAGTGAAAACCCCAAAGTAGGATGTGGGGCTGGGGTCCCATGGGCAGGTGACTGTGGGCATGGGGACAAGGGGCAACACAGATCTCACGCAGAGCCTTCCTGTGCCACTGCATCCACATATCACCTTGGGCAAGCCACTTGATTTCCCTCTGGTTTTCATCCCCGTGCACCAGTTCATGACAGGGATAAGTCTGTCCCCCATTGCCTTGTTGCCTTTGAGGCTGGGACTTCCAGCACCTACAGCTGGCAGGGGCTGTATGGGAGTTTGCAATAACTTACACCCTCACCTTGTTCCCATTCCTGATGCGGGTGACACAGGGACATCCTGTGCCCACCCATGCTGCCGGTGTCTCCTCCGGGCTGCCCTGCCCTTGCCGTGGGTGATGGATGCCCAGTGGGGAGGGAAGAGGTGTGCACAATTTGTTTTCTCGTTTAAACAAAACTCTCTCATAATCACAGCAAAGGAGGGGAGGCAACAGCTCTTGGCAAAGCAACTCACGCTAAGTGCACTTCACTAGAAATGTTTATATTCTGCTGCTGAAAAATTCACTGAGCGTGGCAATCATGTGGTGTGGTGCTGGCAGAGCCAAGCTGGGTATTGTGCCCTGAGCCGGGTCCCAGCCAGGGTGGGCCTGGGGATGTCACCAGCTCATAGCTCTTTCACCTTCAAGGACAGGTGTATAGCTGGGGTTGGCATCTCCGAGTGGTGTCACAGGGCAAGTAGGTGTAACACAATCCTGTGTGATGGGGAGGAGGGTTTTTTATGCTGCCAGCTGTGTTTCAGAAAGGCTCTGGTGAGAGAAGCAAGGATTTTGTAGAGATCCTAGCCCTTCTGGAGCAGGAGACCTCACACAGGGTAGGACCCTTGAGACTGCTAAGCTAATTACTAATTGCTTGGAAGGTAACCCTCCCCAAAAACCCATGCATGTAAGCTTTTCAAAACAGCAGGTGGTATGCTTGCGTAGCACGTGCAGGAGTGTGTGTGTGTGTGTGTCCAAATGTATTTTTGGGCTGAGGGGGAAGCGAGTGCCTGTCTAAGTAGGTAGAGCCAAATGGCAGGTGATTCAGATGCTACCCGGTATTTCCGGCACCACTCTGGTGGTGTCACTTGAGTCCCTGTCTCTTCATCAGCCAGAGATCACGGGCTCCAAAGAGGTCCTCTGTGAAGTCAACAGGCAAAGGGTTAACTGAATTCCCAAGGCAGGTGGGAGCTCAAGTCAGACTGGGTGATATCGCAGACATGTTATTTGAAAAGCTAAGAAATTGTGGAATTCCTCACCTAATCCAACTTCCCCACAGTTTAAAGAAAGCTGCAGTGAAAGATACCACCACAGCCGAGGGAGACCCCCCACGAACGTTTCCCTGCATAATCCATGTGTGGATAGAGGCACCGTCAGCCACCTCCCGTGGCGCTGGGATTCTAACCTCCGTGCATGTGTTCCTGGCGGAGCTCATGGGATGCACACCCTCAGTGCCCTGACCTGTATGAGGTGGAGGTGACTCCTGCATCCCTGTGACATTGCGGGTGTGCCCTCCCATGCCCTGCAACCGCCCCTCTGCCTTTATCTGAGCCGATTGCAAGGACGTGCTGCTGAGGCAGTGGTAGCCAGAGAGTAATTAGAACACCTGCATGAACAAATGTTCAGCGAGACAGCACAGACCTTACTGGAAATAGTGCTTTTGACTCCAGTAAGGTCCCAATTTAGAGCATCCCTCATTATGAGAGGTGGCTGTAGTGAGCCTTTGTAGCAATGCGAATACCTGGACTCGTCTAATGATCAGCAAGTGTAATGACAGTGATGGAAATTGCATCCCTATTTCAAATCTGCCCACCTCTCATCCCTTCATTTCTCCAGGTGGGTCTCTTGCTGAGCCATCTCAGTTCACCAGGTTGATCTTTGTGCTGAAAGAATTTTTGTTTTGCCAGAAAGTAAGTGGCAGAGATTTTTGTTTAGAATTTTTTTTGCATTAGAGGCAACCATTTCAAATATGTAGAGATCACACGGGTGTTTTTTAGTCAAAACAAGCACAGTAACCACAAGAGGTGCCAGACTGGAACAATCTCTTCTCCACGAACCTAATCCAAAGCGGAAAAAAAATAAAAATATGTTTTCCAGAGATAGAATGAATTCCTTTGTCTCTACATGTGATACAAGAAGAGAGAAAAATCCAGCAATGGATAGCAGGCATCCCCTTTCCTTTTAGAGGAAAGTTTCTCTCTCTCCAAGAAACCTCAGTGTCCGAGGTGGGGAGTTATTTCAGGCCCGACCTGCTGGGTGCCGCTCAGGGGCTCCTGTCATTGGAGAGGATGAGTGCCTGCATCTGCTGATTCCTTTGAGCTGCTTCGGTATCCCTTTCTGGGGGAACCTCACTGTTTCCAGTGAGTCAGCCCAGGGGCTTCGGGCTCATTTGGGCAGGCTGAATACTACCCTCGCTCACTAATTAACTTACATGAGCGTCATCTCATATTTGTCTGAGTCACTGGGGTGTTTCAGGAGCTCCAATCCCAATTCCTTGAGACCCCACTCGTGTAGGGCAGCAGGTCCTGCCTGCCCTATGCCAGGACTGTCTAGGGGAGGGTGATATTCCTGGGGATGCCTCACTGATCCCCCCACATGCAGTTGGGGTGCAAACCCGCGCCGGTGGCTGATGCTTCGTGGCCGCTTTCTCCCACCCACGGCCGCCCTCGCCGTTCCCAGAGACCCACATGAGAGCAGTAATAGCACTGTCGGGGTATACAAAGTAAAAGATGACTCACTGCTAAGCCTTTGCTCCCACCTTCGGGAGGCAACCAGATAGGGAGTAATCTCTTGGGGAAGGGGGGTGGAATTTAAGTCAGACTGATTTTTTTTTCCTGAAAGCCTTTCATTTAGTCTAAACAACCAGCTTGGGATGTTGGCACTTGGTTTTTAAATTAGGCATGCTTTTCTGGGCACAATTCTGCCAGGATAGGAATGACTGGAGCCAGGTTCTTGTCCTCAGAGTGGAAATAGATCCAGATCCCTGCAATAAAATGGAGAAACAGCCCTTGAGCTTCAGTAACTGCTTTGAAGGGTCTGCCCTGGCTGGTGGGTAACTCATGGGGGGTGAAATCCAGGGAATGGTGCTAGTTTGCAAGTGGGCTACGTGACCCGTACAAGGCCACTGAGAAAGCTGAGGCTGAGGAAGTCACTTCCACCATGCTTGAAGGGTTTTGGTGGTGGTTCCCATCTTCTGGGCTGCTCTTCTCCCTGCCACTACCACATGGCCTCTTGTTACCAAACATGCCAGTCTCTGTGACCAAACCCTCTCTGCACACTGGTTTCCAACACCAGGATTGGTCCTGTGTTGCTTTTGCAAGACCATCTGATGGGGGTGAGGAGCTCCTGAGGTCTTAAGCCCAGATGGTGGATGGAGCTCCCTTGCAGGCAGCAGCATCCCTGCATCCCAAATCCAGCTGCTCTAGGCACAGAATTAGCTGTGGGGTGGGAGGTGGAGGTACAGAAGGCTGCAAGAGCCACTCAGACCAAACACGATGGGGCACGTTGCAGGGGCGGGGTGTGGCAGTCAAGGGGAAAGGCACAGCACCAGAGCTCCCACCACCCTGCAGGATGGAGTTTTCTCCTGCTTCTGCACCAACCATCAGGTGTTGTCAAAACAGGGATTTGCAGTAGCACATGTGGAGGACTAAGACTGATTTTAGAAGGCTGCTCATATCTCAAATGGATTTGCTGACAGCTTGGTCGTTCTTGCCGATTTCGAGTTAATCATAATAGAAGTCCAAATGAATCACTGCTTGAGCCATTTTACATTGCCTTTTTCTCCCTATTCCTCCACTGAACTTACCACAGGATTTGCCCTTCCATCTTCATGAAGGCTTCCCAGTCTCGGTTTGCTGTGAATGAGACAGGCTCAGCTTTTGAAGGAGTCACCCACATCACAAGCAAATGCTGTCTTTCCTCTCAGATTTATTTTGAGTAACTATAAGCTGGAAATACCAGGCTGTCTTGGGTCGAGGCATCTCCACCTAAAAGCTGGGACCAAATAACAGCACATGACAAAGCTGGTGGGACAGACAGTGCCTTCTGTTGCAGAGCTGCATGAGATCTCTCCTCATCAGGGAGGGAGATTTAATTGGAAAGCAACTGCAGGTAGGAGGGAACATTTCCTTCCTATGGATTTATTCTCCTCATTTGATCCTGGCTTTGGGAAGGGAATAGTGAAATGAACAGGCTGCCTGGGCTGGTGGCAGGGTTCACTGCCACATCTCATCTCTAATGGGATTTGGCTGAAAAAGGGGGGGGG